>KZ807413.1:61541-72090 GCA_000696205.2 Oncopeltus fasciatus
TATATATATATATATTTACAGTTGTAAAAATGCTAATGATTATTAACATAAATGAGAACTGCAATTATTAAAAATTAGTCTGGGAAAAAGAATTAGTTAAAAAACAAACTGGCATTTTGAAATATTACCACAATTATGTTCATCTGTGTGATCATAACAGTTGAAGTGACCATCACAACGTTTCACAAGAGGTATGCAGAGGCTGTTGCCGCATTGCCATTCATTGTCTAGACATTTGGAGTCATCAACACACCTTGAAATAAATACAGTCATGTAGTTAATATAACTAAAATGAGGTCAAAACTACATATCTACTAAAGTATTCTTCAGTGAAAGAATAAGTTGTTTCAATGAGATGAATAACAACCTTTGACTAAAATTCTGAAGAAAGAAACTCTACACATGTATGGCAACCTATAAAACAGTACAGAATACTCTCGATATAATTAAGAGTAGGAGCTTACAAATACCTTACTCTTATAAGTAATCCTCTTCAAGTATCCCTATGACTGCACAGTAGTCGTCAACAATACAATATATGAAGACTGTCATACATTTAAACTTAGTTCATCAAGAAGTGTAGTACAATCAATATATCTTTTCTAGAGGAGTAGCTATGAGTTTTTACAAAGTTTTGGAATATGAATTAACAGAAAGTTTTTGAAGGCTGGTAGTTACAGTGCATTCAGACATTTATGCTATCTTAAGTATAGCTTCATGTATATAAAAAATTAATTTTATTGAACATATCAACAGATAGAATAAACCTTACACCTTCATACAACAGATTCATTCCTTTCTGAGTGACCACTTAGAGGAAAAGATATTTGTTGTCTTTGAGTGCCCCATAGTCTGATGGAAGAGAATATAACATGTGAAACTTGGTGCCCAAAAGTTGGCTGTACTAATGAAGTGCCCTTGTGAATGTTACATTAGAATAAGAAAGTCTGATTTTGGATACATAAGCAAGTAGGGAAAGTCAGCAGATTGAGCGAACACAGAAGAAGCTTATTAATTATATTTCTTTGGAAAATGAACAAGTACTACCAGCAAGTACTACTAATTAGTACTGCTAATTTTAACTTCTTGCAATTTTAAAAACTACAAGATCTTCACTTTCTGATTTTTCTATACCAATTAATTTGAGGTAACATAGTCTTTTATAGGCCTTCAGATATTCCCTTTTATGACAAATCTCTCAGACTCAGAGAAAACGCCTTTTACAAAAGATAATCAAGATGAAAATTAGTACCTCGTAATAAGGACATTTTCTACGATATTTTCTTAATAAGTTATGAAATAGAACATTGCTTTATAAAGATGAAAAGAGACCTTTATTGCTACTTATTTTTTACTAAATAATTTTAAATTTTTATAAACAAATTCTATTATGTAGTTAGAATTTATTGTATTGTACAACTACTATTTTGAGATAATATACCCAACTGATTTTGGGGTTTTCAACTCTTTTAGTATCTTGATGATAAATGTAGTAGAAAATAGTTACATATTAATGTAAATATGAATTTAATTAATATTGGTTCCACTCTGACCATAATCTGCTGAAATTTAGGAGGGTGAATGAGAATGAAATGCTAATTTTAATGTGCAATGAAAAATAACGACACTGTGACTCGGGTCAATTAAAGTTAAGAAAAATCATAAGAGTAAGTTTTTTCTAATTAATTGAAAAAAATTCCATTTGTCAAACACAATTATACTTCAAGAGATAAAATATTGACATTAAAGTCAAGGGATACCTGTAGGCTCCTTGTCCAAGGCGGTGACAAATCTCAGTGTTCAGCTGGCAGAGCCCCCCACAGCCCGTCGGATCACTGCGATCAACCACAGCTCTGCACAAAGGAACCAAGTCTCCCTCAAGTGCCACGCATACCTCATCAGCTCTGCACATGGAGCACCCCATTCTTTCTGGAACTGTAAGTAAATTTTTATAGAGTTTTACTCAGTACATTATTACATTAAATATCTAAACACTTTCATATATAAATTCCAATTTTGGCAATATATAAATGATTTAAGTGTCTGTACCATCCACATGATTTATTAATTTTAAAAGACATCAAATATTTTTTTTAAAGCAGTTAAACAGATAAATTTCATAAATAACTGTTAAATACTGTTTTTCTATAACTTTTTGATTATAAGAGTAGTCATTAATTATAACATTAATAATTATGAATATAGAATATATATATACATCAAATTACCGAAAAGGTAGCTTAAAATGACTAAGTGGCTACCCATCTGCCACCCATATTTCTATTAATTATGTACAACTTACGGTCATACATGAAGTAATTCAACTCTTCCGGTTGGTCTAAAGTTAACTTTATCAAAATCTGCTTTGTTCGCACTGCTCTTAAGTGATGGAATTTTAATCTTAATAACAAAGTAGATTATAAAATATTTACCAAATCGAGTTCTGATGAGTTTAGGTATTAATTTCGACTGCTAAACAGTCTTAATCACAATTGACAATAAAAAATTACATTTCAGCATACCCCCATTCCTAATACTTTAGTTTTAACATGTTAAATACCAACACTAATCAGAATTATCATTTTAAAGGTATGTATCTTATTATGTTGAGCTTAATGGAAATGATGGATGCTTTAACTTAATTTTTTAATCACTTGTTAGATTTTAGGTTAATCCTCACTTCTAATGAGGAGTAATATAAAAATTTTTGGTTTCTAAATATTTAAACTTACTAAATTTTTGAGTTTAGATTTTACCTTATTCCTATGGGCCCGATTTGAGAAAAATAACCAAAACATTAATAATCTATATTTATGTCCTATACCGTAATTCATTGCATTAAAAAATATAAAGTAAGATTAAGAGGAGCAACTGGTGCTGGTTAACTGGTGCTAGCTCTTTTGGGACCAAAAAATGTTACTGTGTTTACGTTATTCTACCTGCAGTGGTGGTAGACTGGGTGGTGGTGGAGGAAGTCTGTTGAGTGGTTGCAGGGCTGGTTGGAGGCTTGTATTCTGGGGACGAAGGCATTATTGCCGCCCATGGTTCTGGTCTAGCAGGCAAGGAATCACCTTGCATACGGTAGGACGCATCACTGCGATATAGCACTTCACTGGTGGGCGCACTGGTTTGAGTTACTGTATTAACAGAATGGCCGAGAGCTCTCGGTGCTGGAAGGGTAGACGTCGTTCGAGTCGGAGTCGGGGAAGCATGTTCAGAGGGTGTCGCTGATCTGCATGGCCTGGTCTCTTCCTGGTCACCTCCTCCAGAGGCCGCCTGGCAAGGCTCAGCACGACTCAATTTGAGTCCGTCCAGACTGAGGCAGACCCTCCTTCTCCGACGTACCAATGCGCCTTCCGAAGACAGCTGGCAGTCACTCCAATCTGACCACTGCGACCAAGATACCTCTTCCGTCCTCGCTGTAAAAATAAACCCGAAAAAATAATTTATTTTTTTATTAAACTTTTATTTCATTATTACATTCTGTGGAATAAAAACATTTTGTAATTTGATCACCACAATGAATTAAATAAATGACATTTAATGTCAATCACATGAGGAGAGAAGGTGACCAATGAATGACACCACTCTCAAAATAAAATAATTACAAAATATTTTCAAAACGACACCCCAAGCTTACTTATAATTATTAAACTAAATTGAATATATTTTTAAAAAATTAGGCCAGGACCGTTATTGCTTTTTTTTAAAGTTTGTTTTATCACAGAAAGTTTTGCCGGTCTTTTTACAACAAGAAAACCATAAAGCCATTAAAAAACTATGATAACTACCATCGTGTAAATTTAAAATAAGTACCTAATAAATTAGGAAAGATTGGCTGTAAAGTAAAGTAGTAAAGTAAAACTCACTATCAAGTTGGAAATAATGCATTAGTTTTTAATTAATTAAAGTCCAATTTCAATAAGGCACTCCTCGTCCTACGTTCAAACAGTCAGTGACATTGAAAATGGACAGTAATTGAAAATTAATCGCTGTAAGTAATAGATAGTCTTTGTAATGCAATTTAGTAACATATTAATAGTTTTGTGAGGGAATATTCACGAATAGCCCTGAAAGTACTTCATTAGAGGGCTTATTTTTAAGACATTGTTCACATCACTAAAGTCATTAATAGGGAAGTAAATATTAGTTAGGTAATTTGTTTGTCTTCTCAGAATTACACTCTGCTGTGCTTTGCAAATGAAAATCTATGAAGATATCAAATGAACCTTTCTTGTACTACCTCCCTTTTCTAACATATCACATCAATCATCACTATTCTTGTTTATGTCCTGAGTACAAAATAGTAGTTGAAAAAAGCAAATAAAGTTATGGATATTTCATGAAGCTTTCTCAATTGTCTCTCACTTGCACTCACTAAGGGAGAGGAATCCATAGATCTCGAAATCGCTGAGCTTTAACCAATAAAGAAATTATGCAAAGCTGGGAGTTTTCATTTTGAAAAATCCTTATCTTCATTATAACTTCACCTTAGTTTACCAAAAAGATTAAAAAAAAAAAGAAGAAAAAAAGCAATTGGTGGTGGTTTAACATGATCCTAAAGAATTAATATACATTTTATTATCAGATACAGTGTTTTATAAGTATGAATTTAGGTCTTATGGTTCACCTTGGAAGCCGATTGAGAGGACGTCAACGGCAAAAGGTCCAAGCCAGTGGTGTCCATGGCTGCGGTTGAGTCCTGCGAGGAAGGCAAGTCCTACCTTGCCAATGGTGAGGCTATCTTTGGGGTGCAGGGCTAGACTGCACCTCACCTGCAATCCAGGCCCAAGACTGGTCACTACCACCCCTTGCACTTCCTCTCCGAGGGAGGACGCAACGTATAGGCGTCGCAACTGAAACAATCACAGATTCAGTAAGCATTTTAGTGAAGTCTGAAGGTGGTTTAAAAATATTTTCAATATATTCTAAAATTCTACCTGCTGTAGACGTTCATGTAAATTTAAGTATAATATATGCATTTGTATACGAATGCATTTGCGTTTTTAGTAATGCGATAAATACACACACACACACAAAATTAATTTAAGTATGTTACAAATAAACAGAAAGAGGACTCAGTTTGTTAATGAGAAAAATAGGGGCCAATAATAATGGTGTTTAACTAAATCGTAGATTCTATGAAGTTATCGTATAAAAATAATAAATAAATGAAAAGTGTTAGGAATCATTAAGTGAAGGGTATTAATTTATTTTAACTCCGAAATTTAAATTCAATGCTCTAAGAGCCAAAATTACTTGTTCTCTACAACGAAAATTGGCAAACATCGTTATATAGGCAATAAAATACCAGTAGAAGTAAAATGGGACAAATAAGGGTAGGCTTTCGCTGGCAACCTTCAGTTCCATTAAACATCATATTTGCTCTTTACAAGCCAAAATAATGGATTAAACAAATAAAATTCAACATACTAGATTTAAACTCATATTATTTTATAAAATAGGGCTTTTGAATTACATTTAAGTGTTAAAAAAATAATTTCTGTGGTTTTCACATAGGCTTCTTTTTCAAGCAATTTGACATGGTACATAAAAAAATATGATTTGAGAAGTATCTCAGACAATCCGAACTTTTGAATTGAAAACTTAACTGTGAAATAACTACAGGATTGTTTGAACAAAACAAAATGCGACCTGAAGTTTTGAAATAATAATCAGAGAATATTATTTAACAGATTGTCATAATGCTTTCAAATTCAAAAAGAATAGATACTTTTTTTTTATTAGAATAATCAGACTGGTAGGAGTAGAGGCGACATGATTTCTAATTCAAAATATGACCTTTTACTTCTTATATTACATAATATTTTTAAGCCCCTAAAGAGTCGCCTAAGAACGCGAAACGGCTAGGGTAATAAATAATTCTAGTTAGAATTATTGTCATTTATTTTCCTGACATTTCGCCTTCAACCAAGAAAAATATTTGTAATATTCATATTAATTTACAACGATTTTGCCTTATGGAGTTTTTCCTATAATAATATTTAAAATACTATCAATGTTAAGGTGCTTTTAATATTGTTTTTAAATGTATTTGAAGTTATACAGAAAGAAAATAATTGTATGCTAAAATAATTAATTTACCAGAAACCGAAGCCTTTATATACATAGATTAATCCGTGTGGAGTAGGAAGCTTTTTCTTCTAAATAAGATAGTATACTGTACTTTGGCAATGTACAGTATACTTTTTGGCTTTTATAGTGCATTTATTTATGTAAAAGCATTTATTTACTAAAATTAATAGAACATTTAAGCCATACAAAAGTAAAAAATGTTCAGTTCTCTCCCGGGAGCTATATTAATGAAACTATTAGGTAGATTTTAAAGAAATTTTTTAGTTCTCATAATTTTTCATGCAATTTTTGGGAGTAGTATTGTATTGTAATGTTTATGAAATATATTACTTAAGAAAGAATCAAATTTTATTTAGGAAAATATGTATGATTTTTTATCGAAGCTATTTCGATTATGAAATATTTTAAATATAATTTGAAAGGAAAAAGTCTATAAGTTTGGCACATATTATTTCACAGATTTTATCAATTTTTTCACAGAAAAAAAAAAACTATTTTAAAATCTTGAAGTAGATCAGTAATTTATCTTGTTATTTCACTTAGAGATGAAAGTTTTTATTTATCATCATTCATATTTTATATCTATTATTGATCTAGGGAGCTATTCATCTGTCACTTGCAGTCATTCAGTTTGCACGAAGTTGTGAACTGTTCAGCATGTTCTCACTACGCTTCTATTTGTTTGCTAAAAAATCCTTCTTCGCTATTTCATATCTTATTCCCATCTAATGTAACTTAATTCTACACGAATACCATTGAGATAATGTAACTTCATGACGGACAGAACTTTTCAGAGAAACAATTTTAAGGTTTTTAACATCGGGACAAAGAATGTTTCTATAATAAATAATTATTATAGAACCCGTTAGTAATGATAGTCTGTGCATTTTCAATGCAAGGAAGAAGAGGATGGAAGAGACTGGAATGCATAAAGTACGAAAAATTCTTCCCAAACAATTTGTATTTTCAGTAAAATTGAACTCTTAAAAAAAAATTAATTCAATAACATTAAATATATATTATTAATATTTATCATTCTGAAATACATTTTAATTAAATAAACTTAATTGCTTTAATTAAAAAAAGTTGTGCTATAGTTCTATCTAATGTTTTTATTTTATTGTTTTGTTATTTTTATTAATTTTATTATAATGTTATTGGTTTTTTAAATATATTTTATACTCTTTATTACATACACATACATGGATTTATAAATTTTAAATATAATTTTATAAGTATTCATTATGATGAACATTATGATGTGTAATAGTTTTATGTAAAGTGCCATAGAATAAGAGCATTCGTTTGTCTCATCAGGATAATTGTTTCATGACATTTGGACACACCAGACCTCCACTTCTATAGTCAGCCATCAGCAGTTGATGCGCGATGTATTAAAAAAAAAAATTAGTTTTTTGTTTTTATTGTCCTATTTGCTGTGGCTTTAAGAATGGGACCATTTATTGTTCGAGGAATTTATGTTTCCTTAAATAAATTACTCATTACTTGAGATGTGATGAGGAATAATGAAGTGATTTACAGATGTCAATTGTGCATCAAATCTCCATAGCTAAATTCGACACAGTGTGATGTTAAAGGACACCTTCCCATTTATATTAAATAATGTCAAGAGTTGCTTCAGCTGATTAAAATTATGAGAATTTTGTAGGATACTGTCATATTTCTTTTTCTTTGAAACAAGTAAATAAACTGAGGTTTATTTTTTTTTTTCCTCCTAAGAAAATGAATATAGTTTAAGGAACTTAGAGACTGATTTAAACGGATTTTTAAGTACCAGCAAGTATAGAAATAGAATAAAACATTTACAGCCATTCGAAATCTTGAATATGGTAAAAAGGTTTTTTTTTGTTGTTTTTTTTCTTTTAGACAACCCTTTATTAACGGCCAGAGAAGTTCTTTGGCTATAGATTTGTTCACCATTAACCAGATGGTTGCACACTTAGAGATAGCTACAAAGAGAAACAACTAAAGCAGGCCTGGTAATAAATAAGGACAAGATTAAGTTTATACTTACAGGAAACTTGGGCCAACCAGAGGGAAACGGTAGTTCCCATAGGATTCTTCTATACTTCCAAAAGGATGGGATAGTTCATCTATCGAGATTTACAGTCTACTCACTAAAAATATAAACCCGTAATCCAGAGGAGAATTACATCGTTCCAACTTCAAAGGCATTTGAAATATAAGAATTTCTCCAAGACCGGAAACTTACTCCTCTGAGGGGCTCAAAATAAACGTGACCTCATGCACGGCTCGGAGGGCTGGACTCCAGAACAGATTTCAGCGAAGATTGCAATGGAGGATCCCGCATAGAGTCAGTACAGGGAGAAACGGTATAAGCCCATGGAACTCTTCGGAGATAATCGGGAGATATTAAAGAGTAACGGCTTCTTATGGACGAAACCCATAACCAAGATGACAGACGACCATATCCCGGAGATCATATGAGCGAGGGGAGTTGGTAGACTTAGATTACGCTATTCAAATTAAATCGATTTTGCAGTTCTTATTCCTTTTGGATGACACCGCCAATGATGAAAAAAAAAAAAAAAAAATGATAGCAAGAGAAAAATTATCCCACATTTGTCCTCAGAATTTGAAAAAAAATTGACTCTTTAGCTGCGCGAATGAATCAAATTTAATAGTATCGCTCATGAGTAGGTAATTTGTGTACAGCACTCATAACCTCGTGAACATTTACGAGTACTATATCAATGTGACGTACTGATTATTTAAAAAAAACAATGATTTCATTATATTTTTGTTTTGACGATCTTTGGAAGAAAAAAATCTGGTAGTAAAGAGTTAAGTATGTGAAATAATATGTGCCAAACTTACAGACTTTTTTCTTTCAAAATTATATTAAAAATATTTCATAATCGAAATAGCTTCGATAAAAAATCATACATATTTTCCTAAATAAAATTTTATTCTTTCTTAAGTAATGTGATAATTAATATATCATAAACATTACAATACAGTACTACTCCCGAAAATTGCATGAAAAATTATGAGAACTAAAAAATTGTATTAATTTTTTTAATTTTTAATGGACTGGGGCGAATCTACACAACTAAGAGGGGTAAAAAACTGTTTGACTTCGCTCGGTGATGATATTCATTTATTAAATCTGAGCGCTTTCGAGACTTAATGTATCATCTTCAGAGCACAGGAATCTTTCAGACGAGAGTCCAGTAATGAACTGATTGCGAAGTCCAAGGTAATAATGGACTGAAGCAATTCAGCAATCATACCTTCTATTGTCCGTCTTCATTGGTTTCTGCAAACCATCATCTGTTGGCGAGCGCTTTCGGACATTGTCAAAACAACACCGCATGTATTCGGCCAGAAGATGGACAATGTCCGAAAGCGCTCGCCAACAGATGATGGTTTGCAGAAACCAATGAAGACGGACAATAGAAGGTAAGATAGTTCTATATTCATTGGTGGTGGAAATAACCTTTTAGATTATTTACCAATTCAGCAATAATGGACAGAAGATTTAAGTCCATTAGTGGACTTTCATCTGAAAGATTCCTGGGCACTGAATATGAGACATTGAGTCTCAAAAGCGCTCAGCTTTAATAAATAAATATCATCATCACCGAGCGAAGTTTAACAATTTTGTAATCCCTTATAAATATTTAAAGTTGAATGGAAAAAACTCTACTATGACCTACCAATTATAAAATGACTGATATTTAAGTAATAAGTAGGATAGATAATGATTACCAAGACTCTTCTTATTAATTGTATATTTTCATAGACGGGATGTAAATTTAACTTAGGCAGTAAAAAGTACTTCCATAAGGGCTGAGAAGCAATTAAACAGTAGTGGCGGATAAAAATATCGGTTCCCAAAAAAAATATCTTCCCTCTAGTCAACAACCCCGAGGGATTTACTTCGAAATGAGTTTTTATTAAAGATGTAAGCCCACTTTGGTCGAGAACTTAGGGGGTCTCCCCCCCCCCTTCTCTTCTACCCCCACCCGAGGGAATTCTTCATGCCCAACTTCCAGGCAACTTCCCCCTCCCCCTCTCTATTTTAAATGAACATTAATTACTCTTCAGGAATAACTGCCCCCCTATCAAAATTCCCCTGCCCTGTTCATTTAAAAATTAAAATTCCTCAGCGCTGAACTTGAGAAATCATTAGAGGCTAAATGAAGGGAATTAGTTCCCAATACTGATGTACCGACGGATAAAATTCTTCTTTTAACGAGTGGAAACAACTTTAAATCGACAAAACTATGTCTAGAGTACACAGCAGGGATAGAATGTCTGCTAATATACATAACTATATAAATAAATACATATCATACATATAAAACAGTTCACAGAGAACAGTCTTCTTATACATCATATAAATACAGATAGTAGCCCATGATTCAGATGTGTTTGACCTATAGGGCTAAGATATATATATTATATA
>KZ807413.1:145040-155854 GCA_000696205.2 Oncopeltus fasciatus
TATTTTAATAAATATAAATATTATTTTTAGTTCAATTATTTTAAAAAGTTCGGAATCTAGAGCTAGAGGATTGGTACACACACACACACAATGTGGGATATGGATGTCAGTCATAGGAGTAATAATCTAGACTAAAATACTTACAAATATTTTATTTTGGTTGTGGTTTTTTTATCCCACGTAAATTATAAACAGTTCATGAGAGGGAACAGAATAAAAAAATCTATCTGTCCCTGCCAGGAATCGAACCTGGATCTCCTGCTATCCGGGCCGGTAGCAGGAGATCCAGGTTCGATTCCTAGCGAGGACAGATAGATTTTTTTATTCTGTTCCCTCTCATGAATTGTTTAAAATACTTACAGTTTCGGAATATTTAATTAATTTATATTGTATATTATTATTTCATATGTTCACATTAATTATAAATTTTGAGAGCACATTGAAAGATGTACGCTGTGAAGGATGAAATTCATACATTACGATTGATATTACTACTACATATACTAGTTTTTTTTGTTGATTTTATGGAAGTATATATATATACTTTTGGTGTAAGATGCATTTTAATGAATATCACGATAATATATTCTGCCGTTTATTATTTGTACAGGTTAATCAGATAACAGAAGTATGGGGGTGAATTCCCATGCGTTCCTTCTAGTAACACGTACGACTTCTCACTAATTATGAGACTAAGCAGACCCTCGGATCAGAGATTACAGCTAGTATCCTCGTGACCTGAGGGTGCTAGATAGCAGGAGGAGACATCGAGGGAATTCCAGCTATCGCACTAACAGGGCATTTATGACGATAGAAAACCGCTGTTTCCTGAGACGCCATCGGCACGTAGTCAGCAGCAGCAGTTTTACGGTCGCAAGTAAAGGTTACGGTCGCCAACCTGGCAGGTGGATCTGATAATGTCACCCAAGCAGAGTGCTTACCGAGCTCACAGTATTCCTTCCACATTCTATATGAGCCTTTTTCTGCCGTCCTCTAGTCAAGATTCTGGAATATATTTTCCCTTATGGGTTACAGTTAGGCAATAAGAATGAAAATTTGAAAAAGGAAATTAATTGTACTCAATCGTCTTGCACACAAGTTTTGTACCTAAACGATTTGTTTATTAATATTATTATTATGTAAATAAAGTACAGCTCAGGTCCTGTAATTATTTATGCAATTATGAGTAATAATGGAACTTATACTAATATAAGTTATATACATATCATGTATAATATATGGTACATACATGATACATTGTTAGGAAATATGATAAATTGTTTATATATATATATATATGTATATTCACATGCACTTTTGAGCAGATCACATTTTTTAGCTTCCCCATTGGAGGATCAGTGAAAGTGAATCGAAAGNAACATATTTATTTTATTTATAATTACTTAAATTGTTAATATTATTATTATCCAGCATATTACAAGTTGCAAAAAATGTGCAGAATGTAATTCTAAATAAACTTCTTATTAAAGTACCAAAAAAAATTGTATATTAAGCTTCTAAACTGAAAAGACATTGGCTCATTCTCTAGTTGTAGCCGCGGTATGCCAATTGTAAAGGAAGGATATATACAATGACCGAACAATGGGAGGGAAGTGTAAGAAGGCGGAGGTAGGCCGCTCGAATCCCGCTGCATACTTCAGTGTTGTACCTGTCAGAGCCGGGATTGGTGCTAGCCACTTGACAGCCAGGCAGGACAGCTATCTCCCTTTAGGGCCCAGAATGTCCTAGCGACTGTTTACCGAGAGGCATCAATTCCTCACAAGTCCCTTCAGCTTTCGATGCTGTCTGTTGTCCGACAGCTCACCTCCTACTACTTCCGAATCCAACAAGGATCGGTGTTTAATTCACAACAGTCATCTGGCGAAACAGCAATGCAATCCCACGGTTACTATTGTTCAAATATGTACTATGCTTTTGGTCTTTTAAAAAAAAATTAAGTCATATTATGTAATTATTTAAAATAGGGGATGAATGAAAAATAACAGGTCTTAACAAAGATTTAAAATTGTTCACAAGAGATAGTGAATTAAGCCGATTTATCACGTTTCATAAAATGAAAAATAAATTAAAGCAAACGACAAAAAAAATTTGTGAAGAGAGGATTGTCAGGAATTCTGTCTTGGTTCTAACAATCCTCACTTCATAAGACTTGACTGACAAATATTTACCTACAAATAAATAAATTTGTTACTTTCAAACAGGAATAAGCAAAGAATGGGCAAAATGTGTGTTCTCTAAGACTGACCCTAGGCCGCTCAGGATGAAAGTAATAGAAATTCGCTCATCTCTGATAGGGAATTCTTAAATAACTTCTCTATTTGCTGTTTTTGACAAAACTTTCATTTAAAAAATTACAATTTCAACATATGTCTGAGTTAGGTTTTCAGCAATTAATGGACTAGTACAACGGTGTGTAGTATATATATATATAGAGAAGCTTAAATAATAAATTGAATTATCCAGTATAAGAAAAGAGAAGGCCACTTGGTACATCAAGTTAGTTGATTTGTATCCTCAATATGAGTTACTCAAAAAATTATGTGAAGCGTGAATGTATGAAAACAACATTTTATAAATATTACCTTCTTTAAGCATTTAGCACTCCTATTATTAGTGAAGTCAAAGATAATATTATTTAAAAATTTTGCCCTTCAACAAGTAACGACAAGTAAATGTCTCCTAATTTCAGTCATTAATAAACTTATCCAAAAATTGCATAAAGAAACTAATATGCGGAATTTAAGTTTTTATACAATTTTTTTAATTAAATGAAATTTGATGGCAGAAAATTAGGGCTGAGTATTCCCAAAAATATGTCATGAATCCTCTGGGTCATTTTCTAAATTAAACGCAAAAAAAATTTTTTTTTTAAATCACTTCCCACTTCTAATAAGGATGTTTTGTTGATTTAAAGAAAATGTATTCAAAAGCCACAAGTAAAATTAATTTCTGTTATAATTCAAATTACCTTTTATAAATTGTAATAATTTCAAAGATTTAGCCAACAAATTTTTTTTAAACCTTTATTTACTTATTACATTCTGTAAGAATAAACATTTTGTAATTTGAATATAATGAGTAGTTAAAATGACAATGAATGACCATCACAACACATTCACAGAACTCTGGAATAGTAATCATATTCATTTTGTATTTATCTTCTGGCTTCCACGTTCCTGATTGTGAACCTCAGAGATCTCTACTGAGATACTAGGACGGCGCCCGTGAAAACTAAACCAGCAAGACTTATTTGCGTTTCATTTCCTTTTGTTCAATCTTCTCGAGTATTCTGTCCTAATAAATAAGTATTTCACGACTTAATTTGTTTAATTTAACATGCATTATTTGTATTGGGGATCGAAAAACCTTATTATTTATACAACCTATAAATGAAAAAAAAGTGTACACGTAAAAGTGTAAACAAATTTGTAATAAAATAGAAAGTTTTTTTTACCGTAGATATTATTATTAGATTTTTTTTGTTGGGGTTCCGTCAAGGTAGGTCCAAAAAATACAACTTTTAAAAAATGGCAGTATTTTAAAAAATACATTTTTTAAAGATGTATTTTTGGGATCTACCTTGATCGAACCCCGACAAATAAAAAACAACATCCAATTATACACTAGAACATTCTGTGGAATTGTATATGCTCTATTTCAGCTAGTAAAATTTGTAAAAATCATGACTATTTTTCCTAGACTAATATCTTATTTTTGAAACTTAATTGTACATCATTTGAATTATGAATAATATTATTGTTATATCATTAATATAATATTAGTACTTTTTTTTTTTTTTTACATTTTCAGGATACTTTTTTTTTATTAACCTGACGTCTAAGGATGGAGAGGAGAGCTTCCTTCAGGTTACGGATCATCTCGGCTTAGCCGGTGCTCCCAACAACGAAATTTGCTTAGGAGAGAAAAGATGGTTTAGGAAAGACAAAAATTTGAATTTGAAGCTTCTAGTATGAAAATATTTTTGCCACTTTTCATTTCCCCCAAGTTGTTTCATTGAGATCAAGATTCCATTATGGTTTAAATTGTTTAAACAAATACTGAAAGTAAATACCTGGAAATTCTGCTTAGTTTAAACAGCTACTACGTCACAAGTAAAAATGTCCAAAGTGCAATCAATCTTAAACTGTAGATAGTACGGAAATTCTTCAAAGTCATAGCTAAATATTAAAATATTAATTTCAAGTAAAACCCAATAATCGAGTTTCAATTTTCTTAAAAAATAGCAAAGAGTATTTTTTTATAATACTTTATTGTATTTCTATCAGGCTTGCAGTTCCAAGTAAATTCCTATTCATAGTTATCGCATTCAGCTTGTCTATGAGTTCAACCCTTCCTTTTGCATTTAAATACTATGTTTACTATAAGAGAGAGTGAGGCCAGAAATTGAGGCCGAAACGTTGGCAAAAATAAATCAATTTTTTTTAAATTTGACGGTCTACTAGTTACCTCCAATATATATATATATATAAGCTAAATTAGAAACTAAATATGTTGAATGACTTAATTATTAAAAAGCCTACATAAAATGACATAAACACACATGTCGTAAAATCCTTGGCGTGAAGCATTTCTGGTTGCATGACGCTAAATCAAGTGAGTATATATAAGATCAACTCTCTACAATGTTTTTAAAAACAGTATGAATAGAAAAACCCCGAAAAAAAAGAAATCGCTAGCGACAATTATACGGTAGCAAATACTACCATACTTTTTTTAAAAAATGTATTTTCCTCCTTAAACGCGTACATGGGAGTTTAGGCACCCAAATTTATAATAACGTGATCCTACACGAATTGCTGGAAATTTAGGTCAGGAAAACTGAGTCACGTCAAGCAGGTATTGAGATTTTGCGGCTTCTTCAAGGAGAGGGATTCACTTTCTTTGAAGTCGGTAAAGGCAGCGATCGGAAGGAGTACTTGGAGAATCTTGGGAATGCTAAGTACACACTCTCTGCACAGAATTCCTATTTAACCTATCTTCTTCACTCGTGCAGAGGCAGAAAAATAACAACAAATATTTTTTTGATAAATACGAATGAAATGCAACGACCATTATCATTATATGTAGAAATGTAATTTCTGTGGGAGCGTGGTTTGCGTGCTTGGCTCGCATTCTTGAGGTCTCGGGTTCGTTCCCCCTGCCCGTTCACTTTCTTTTTTCTCAGCTTAGTTTTAAAGTTAATCCATGAGGGTGAGCTATACTCCCAGCACTAGTTTAGCAGTTTGAGTTTTGAGTTTTACTATGACTTTAGGAAAGAAAAAAGTTTCTGTGCCTAAGAACGAAAGATCCCAGAGATTTATGGGATCCCACAGCCTAAAGGAGACTACTCATCAAAAGAAGTAAACCCATGTAGAAACTTACTGATACTCCAAAGACAATGCAAGATAAGTCACGGACTAAATTTTAGTTGGACATGTATAAAAAAGAAAAAGAGAATTTTGACAAAATCACCACACTTCAAATTGCTCGGGTTTATGGTAACCTTTTTAACAACTAATTTAATGAGTTCAATTTAAAAAAACCCACCAATGCAAATAAATTATACTCTTTAGTTGACCGCATTCTCTAGGCCAAAAATATCTCCAAGTCGCTGAATGGAAAATATTGGTTAATTTAAATTTATTTCAGTAAGAAAAGAGGGTCATTTTAAATTGTTACAATTTATGTGTGTTTTATTCAGTCATTATATATTTTAGGCAAAAAGGTATATTCATCTTGAAATACATATCAACAAATTGAGAAACTATTATTCTTGTAGAGGAGCATCTATATGGAAATGAAAGTGAAAGAAATTAAATTAAGATGAAATAATCCACATCAAGAAACTTAAAATCTGGCCTAACCAATAACAAAATGAAATTGTTATTAGTTAGTGCGTACTCGCATTAAATTAAAACCGCCCAAACAACTTATACTACCAGTAGTCTTTCCGAGGCCATGAAATAAGAATTTCCTCAATCAATATACATATAAGAGAATAGTTTAACCAAAGATTCTGAGATGGTTTTAGTTGGTGAGCTATATTCTTCTTATATCAATCAATATAATCTATATGGAAAATACAAAATGAAACATTAAAGAGGAATATTTCCGGTTTATCAATTTCTTTATAATTTTATATTACACGATACATTAATCTCCTGAAAAGTCCAGCGCTCGTTACAGTAAGGCTGTTATTAATCTTTTTAATGAACACATATGACATATTACTCGTCAGAAAAGAACACTGTAAAAGAATACTTAACAATAGGAAGAAAAAAGAGTAAAAAATTCATTCTTTCATATTACAATTTTTATTAATTGAAAAAAGGAGAGAGCTAAGAGAAAGAAACATTAAATATAAAATACTTTTATATTAAAATTTTAAAAAGTCTTCCTCATGATATAAAAATTTTTAAAGGTGAAAATATGTCTTCTCCTAAAATAAATTTCAAAAAAGATAATAGCAAATTTAGTTTTTTTTTTTTGTAACCTACCAGCAATTTTTTAAATGTCTATTGTGTGTAACATTGTCAGCACTCTACATTCTACAAAATTACCAATTTGTACTCGCACTTGACATTTTAGATAGTCCCATTATTATTGATCCTATTTTGCTCAATAATGAGTCGCGATGAAATTTATTATTTGCAGTAAAACTTTGTTTGAGTTTTGAATAATTAACACACCTAAGTTGCACAGATAAATTTAATGTCTGTCTGTCTCTGTCCGTCGGGATGAGGCCTGTGTCGATAGATCTGCTTAAACTTTATTTTATTCATAAAATATGGAGGGCGCTGATAACCTCAGCAGTTGAGCGCCGTTAATCGCCAATAAACAAACAACAATTGTTTAAAATTGATTATAAATTTTATAAGGTCATTATTCTATTGGAAGAAAGATAAATTCATCTTAAGGGGAAACTAAAAATATCTGAGAAATTTAAAAAAAGTACCTCTTAATAGTTGTTTTAATAAATATTTTATTAATTAAAAAACATGTTTAGAAACAATTCTTAAAAAAAACTTCTAGAACAAGGACACAATAATATATGCCCACCATGAATGTGATGCGTAAACCATATTAACTCCTTTGTATCGTAGCAGATGAACATTTGTATTTGAACTAACATCATTGATACGTAAATACCGAATTTAATTTTAAAAATTGTGGCCTATAGAACAAACACCTGTGTTTCACATTGGACCTACGAGACACCATAATTATAGTCACTAAAAGGTGTGTATACATATTTATGACACTATATGAAAGGTACTAGAATGAAAAATACTACTTTTATGAGTACAAAGTAATTTATATATATTTGCTTAGGAGAGAAAAGATGGTTTAGGAAAGACAAAAATTTGAATTTGAAGCTTCTAGTATGAAAATATTTTTGCCACTTTTCATTTCCCCCAAGTTGTTTCATTGAGATCAAGATTCCATTATGGTTTAAATTGTTTAAACAAATACTGAAAGTAAATACCTGGAAATTCTGCTTAGTTTAAACAGCTACTACGTCACAAGTAAAAATGTCCAAAGTGCAATCAATCTTAAACTGTAGATAGTACGGAAATTCTTCAAAGTCATAGCTAAATATTAAAATATTAATTTCAAGTAAAACCCAATAATCGAGTTTCAATTTTCTTAAAAAATAGCAAAGAGTATTTTTTTATAATACTTTATTGTATTTCTATCAGGCTTGCAGTTCCAAGTAAATTCCTATTCATAGTTATCGCATTCAGCTTGTCTATGAGTTCAACCCTTCCTTTTGCATTTAAATACTATGTTTACTATAAGAGAGAGTGAGGCCAGAAATTGAGGCCGAAACGTTGGCAAAAATAAATCAATTTTTTTTAAATTTGACGGTCTACTAGTTACCTCCAATATATATATATATATAAGCTAAATTAGAAACTAAATATGTTGAATGACTTAATTATTAAAAAGCCTACATAAAATGACATAAACACACATGTCGTAAAATCCTTGGCGTGAAGCATTTCTGGTTGCATGACGCTAAATCAAGTGAGTATATATAAGATCAACTCTCTACAATGTTTTTAAAAACAGTATGAATAGAAAAACCCCGAAAAAAAAGAAATCGCTAGCGACAATTATACGGTAGCAAATACTACCATACTTTTTTTAAAAAATGTATTTTCCTCCTTAAACGCGTACATGGGAGTTTAGGCACCCAAATTTATAATAACGTGATCCTACACGAATTGCTGGAAATTTAGGTCAGGAAAACTGAGTCACGTCAAGCAGGTATTGAGATTTTGCGGCTTCTTCAAGGAGAGGGATTCACTTTCTTTGAAGTCGGTAAAGGCAGCGATCGGAAGGAGTACTTGGAGAATCTTGGGAATGCTAAGTACACACTCTCTGCACAGAATTCCTATTTAACCTATCTTCTTCACTCGTGCAGAGGCAGAAAAATAACAACAAATATTTTTTTGATAAATACGAATGAAATGCAACGACCATTATCATTATATGTAGAAATGTAATTTCTGTGGGAGCGTGGTTTGCGTGCTTGGCTCGCATTCTTGAGGTCTCGGGTTCGTTCCCCCTGCCCGTTCACTTTCTTTTTTCTCAGCTTAGTTTTAAAGTTAATCCATGAGGGTGAGCTATACTCCCAGCACTAGTTTAGCAGTTTGAGTTTTGAGTTTTACTATGACTTTAGGAAAGAAAAAAGTTTCTGTGCCTAAGAACGAAAGATCCCAGAGATTTATGGGATCCCACAGCCTAAAGGAGACTACTCATCAAAAGAAGTAAACCCATGTAGAAACTTACTGATACTCCAAAGACAATGCAAGATAAGTCACGGACTAAATTTTAGTTGGACATGTATAAAAAAGAAAAAGAGAATTTTGACAAAATCACCACACTTCAAATTGCTCGGGTTTATGGTAACCTTTTTAACAACTAATTTAATGAGTTCAATTTAAAAAAACCCACCAATGCAAATAAATTATACTCTTTAGTTGACCGCATTCTCTAGGCCAAAAATATCTCCAAGTCGCTGAATGGAAAATATTGGTTAATTTAAATTTATTTCAGTAAGAAAAGAGGGTCATTTTAAATTGTTACAATTTATGTGTGTTTTATTCAGTCATTATATATTTTAGGCAAAAAGGTATATTCATCTTGAAATACATATCAACAAATTGAGAAACTATTATTCTTGTAGAGGAGCATCTATATGGAAATGAAAGTGAAAGAAATTAAATTAAGATGAAATAATCCACATCAAGAAACTTAAAATCTGGCCTAACCAATAACAAAATGAAATTGTTATTAGTTAGTGCGTACTCGCATTAAATTAAAACCGCCCAAACAACTTATACTACCAGTAGTCTTTCCGAGGCCATGAAATAAGAATTTCCTCAATCAATATACATATAAGAGAATAGTTTAACCAAAGATTCTGAGATGGTTTTAGTTGGTGAGCTATATTCTTCTTATATCAATCAATATAATCTATATGGAAAATACAAAATGAAACATTAAAGAGGAATATTTCCGGTTTATCAATTTCTTTATAATTTTATATTACACGATACATTAATCTCCTGAAAAGTCCAGCGCTCGTTACAGTAAGGCTGTTATTAATCTTTTTAATGAACACATATGACATATTACTCGTCAGAAAAGAACACTGTAAAAGAATACTTAACAATAGGAAGAAAAAAGAGTAAAAAATTCATTCTTTCATATTACAATTTTTATTAATTGAAAAAAGGAGAGAGCTAAGAGAAAGAAACATTAAATATAAAATACTTTTATATTAAAATTTTAAAAAGTCTTCCTCATGATATAAAAATTTTTAAAGGTGAAAATATGTCTTCTCCTAAAATAAATTTCAAAAAAGATAATAGCAAATTTAGTTTTTTTTTTTTGTAACCTACCAGCAATTTTTTAAATGTCTATTGTGTGTAACATTGTCAGCACTCTACATTCTACAAAATTACCAATTTGTACTCGCACTTGACATTTTAGATAGTCCCATTATTATTGATCCTATTTTGCTCAATAATGAGTCGCGATGAAATTTATTATTTGCAGTAAAACTTTGTTTGAGTTTTGAATAATTAACACACCTAAGTTGCACAGATAAATTTAATGTCTGTCTGTCTCTGTCCGTCGGGATGAGGCCTGTGTCGATAGATCTGCTTAAACTTTATTTTATTCATAAAATATGGAGGGCGCTGATAACCTCAGCAGTTGAGCGCCGTTAATCGCCAATAAACAAACAACAATTGTTTAAAATTGATTATAAATTTTATAAGGTCATTATTCTATTGGAAGAAAGATAAATTCATCTTAAGGGGAAACTAAAAATATCTGAGAAATTTAAAAAAAGTACCTCTTAATAGTTGTTTTAATAAATATTTTATTAATTAAAAAACATGTTTAGAAACAATTCTTAAAAAAAACTTCTAGAACAAGGACACAATAATATATGCCCACCATGAATGTGATGCGTAAACCATATTAACTCCTTTGTATCGTAGCAGATGAACATTTGTATTTGAACTAACATCATTGATACGTAAATACCGAATTTAATTTTAAAAATTGTGGCCTATAGAACAAACACCTGTGTTTCACATTGGACCTACGAGACACCATAATTATAGTCACTAAAAGGTGTGTATACATATTTATGACACTATATGAAAGGTACTAGAATGAAAAATACTACTTTTATGAGTACAAAGTAATTTATATATATATATATATATATACATACGAATGAATACTACTAGATCTTTTCTAATTCAATAGGG
>KZ807413.1:187849-199141 GCA_000696205.2 Oncopeltus fasciatus
TCAAGATGTGACGTCATAATATATATATATATATATATATATATATATATATATATATACATATATTTTTTCCGGAATTAAGAATCCCAGGATTTAGTAGACTCTTCATGAGAAAAGAACGGAGTATCCTTCATGAAGGGGTAATGACAGCAAGGAATTAGCCGCGTTTCGGCCGCCTGAGACAAAGGACAGGAGAGACCGGAGAGGTCGCCACAGGGGTAGTTATTACGTCATTATAGTGTCCCCAGCGAGGTATAATGATCGCAGAGAAGTCGGTGAGTCACAGCTAGCGCCCTGTCACGGCCGATCGCACTGCACCGGACGTGCCTCCCAAACCACAGCCTCTCCATGGGCGCAGCGCCGCCACGACAGTGACATCGGCTCCCACCGCAATATAAATATTAATGCCCGCTACTCTACCTCGCCTTTCTACTGCCAATTTTTTTCTTTTTTTTTTTTCTTTGGAAACAAAATTGAAGCAGATTTGACACAAAGAACCCCTGAAAATACGTATACGATTGCCGCCAGACATCAAGCAATTGCTTTTATATTTACATCAAACTACTATTGTACTGATAAACCTTAGGCGGTAAAGTTGACCTTACTTGAGCAACCACTTCAGTTCATTTGGGAGGGGAAACCTATTGGTAACCACGCATTTTGTGGTAACACCGATGGTAATCCAAACACGGGATACATTTGAAGGCTGCTTGGACATAGATAAGAACATCCTCAGGCTGGAATTCGAAACCGCATAGGCCCGTACCCCTCAACGAATGTCTTTGCTATTCTGTTAGGACAATACTTATATTTATACTCTATAACCTTTATACCAAAGGTAATTTTAATGAAAGATATTTGTCTAAGAACATAACTAGAAGAGTTGAGCAACACAACCCTCCTACTCCTTTCTGGTGGATCTACAGTCTTAACCTTTCAGCTTCTAAAATCATTTTAGACGTGTTTTCTTATTCTTGTATAAACACACACATGAAAACTCTTATGTACTCACTCATAAACATACACACACATGTAAACCATGCTTCATGCTTATTTATTTATTATACATTTCATTTTACTTTTGATACATATCAATTAGCATGTGATATTTTGGTGACACAAAACAAATATGTATTACGAAATATTTTTGGGCATATTTATCTTTTGACACTCGACCATGGATTTGAATGTTATGTTTTAGCTACTCACAATAAATGAGCAAATACACAGTTTGCTTTAACGAAAATTGTATTATAAAACAAAGTAAGTCTTTCTGGGATATGCACAAAGTACTTTGCCATGTACTGAAGTTAGTATTTTAACACTGAACGGCTTCTGAGATAGAATATTAAAATAAATAAGCAAAGACTAAACAAGAAACAACTATAGTATTAAGGTAACTTTACTTCCTCACTGTCAGTAGAAATTTTCGGCATACTTATTATTTTTTGCATTTGTGTTAATGTAAGTCATTTGGCATAGTAGTCCAGTAAATATTTTACTGGAGTCCTTCCTAAAAAATCTCAAATTCAAAAGTTACAGTTAAAACTTTCTTCGTGTGCTCCTGGGAACATCAGATCTAATTGGTTACCATTGTTCTTTGAATAGGAAATAATCAGGCCACGGCAGAGTCCTTACAACACACCTTCTCTTGTGTGCCGTGGGTTGGGAATAAACACATCTATAACGTTTGTTTCCGCACTTTGGCCAGAAGCATGACTGATTATTTTCTGCATGTTAGATCTCTACTTTTCCAAAATAAATAGACTTTTACGTTCTCTGTAGAACGTAACTCTCTAAATAAAACATTTCACGAGTGAAGATATTATTTTGTATTCCACCTCTTAATCTGGTCTTTATTTTCACCAATCCTTATGAAATAGTTACAAACCTTCCCAGACATTTGTTATTTTTAACACACTGGTCTACCATTTCTAGATGAAGTTGGCGAAATTGCGATGTTGCAGAGAATTGCAGACTTCCAGCTAGGACGACAGAGGACGTGTGTGGAGGGGAGCGGGGGACAGCTCATTAGCTGTGAGGTCTGGTTAGGACGACGGGTGAGTTAGGGGAGGGGAAGGGAATTCGGCTCGTCTCTCCTTTGTCATCTGTCTGTCTGTGGGAGTGTCTTTTTTTGCCAACCTTCCTCAGTTGGTCATTAACGTATAGCCCTATCGTATAACTGAAATGATTCCAAATTAGCTTAAAAAGAAGAATAAAATCGGTCTCTTTATAAATATGATATTTATCTATTTATGTTTATTTGGAAAAATTTGTTTATTTTAATATAATAAATTATTAGTAATTATGATTACTTTATTTACCTAGGGGGGAAAAAAAAGTAACCCTTAATATTTGGGCAAGCAAAGTCCACTTCATGAACCAGCTTGAGTATAAACGAATGTATTGACGATTTTTCATTTAAGTAAAATAACCCTCTCTCTAACCTTAATTTAAGTACAAACGAAAACACATAAGTTTTCCTTAGAAAGAGGTCTTCCCTTATTTAAAGTAATAGGGAAGGAGTGCTTATCCCTGCTACTCACACCCCCAAATATTTTCTTATATATTATAACAACTTTTTTTTATACATGAACTTTCCTCATGGAATCAAGCAATTTAGGTTAAAATATTCACCATTTGTTCGATCATAGTTAATTAAAGCTAAGTACGTATATGTAATTGGTGAAATATGTTCAGTAATTTACTCTAGGCCAGTATTTCACGAATAAATTTTCTCTTCATCAGGACTGAAAATACACACAAACTATTTACAATTTTAAATTAATGGTATTTACAAAATTAATAAAACTATAGAAACATTTATAAATAGTAATAATTCAAAATTTTATATTGTTTGTCTGTATTTTAAGCCCTGATGAAGAGAAAGTATATTCTCGAAATGTTGTCCTTGAGTAAATTACTACACATATGATTTGACCAAAATCCTCAATAACAAACTATATTTATCTGAAAATCTGGTCGATAACTCACACATCAAATGTGTATAGAGAAAGAGGTATTATTTATTTCGTGACGTAAAGATGAAATAGACTAGATTTCTTCTTCCATATTTTCATCCTCAATGGCGAGTCCCTGCAATAGGACGTAATCAACATCAAGGTTACAAGCAACGCAACCCTCCAAATTTTCCTCTATGTACATATAATCGCAGAAATACTATTTTGGCAAAATCTTAAACCTATGATTGAGATATGATTAAAAAATAAAGTTCAATGACTGTTGTTTTTGGCACATAGGATGTGAGACTGGAAAGAAATCCTGAGTTTGGCGTACCTGTGCCTCATTCCCAAATCTCCAAGCCCCCCGAAGGAAGGGAGCCACTTTCCGAAGGCCCGCGTGTCACATCAAAATGCCGTATCAGAATACCACTCTTCGTCAGCGAGAACCACACCCATCCATCCTTCGGTTTTCTTATGCGAATGCCAATTCAATTCTGAGTTCTCGCTGCCTCTGTCTTGTGTTTTCATCTCCCTCCATCGATCGGGGAAAGGAATAGGTGTATATATATATATAAATACTATTAAAATATCAAATATAATAAAAATGAATTACGTTTTAACGTGCAATATTAATAATTTATATTCAATATTCAAATACCATTTATTTTGATTGATGATAAGTTTGCATTATTAACAGTGACATGGAGAGAGGTGATGATGATGGCTTAGGAATAAATTGTCTTTATACAATAAAATTCCCTAAAGTGAATGTAATTCTCTTTTATTCGATGTATACCCCCCCCCCCTCACCCAATGAATGAAATTGGAAAACACGATATGAATGTTTCATTCGAAAACTGATGATTCACACGGATATCCAGGACTCAACCATAAAATCCTCGATGGGGGGATAAAACTTTCCCTCGGTAAAATCCTCTCCCCCCCTTTCAATAATATTCAAATTGTTATGTAACTCGAGATATATTTTTTTCTGTCAGAATCATTTAAAATTTATTGCCCTCTTTTGCTAAATCGGCCAGTCTGTCGGGTTTATTACATTGTTTGTAATTAACTCAACAAACACGATTAATCTTTTTTTTTTCTTATGTAATCCATGAAGATATGTGAATATCTTCATAAACTTCACAAGCATCTATTCATCTCCAGCAACACATTCAGAATTCAAAAGGCCTTATGAAATTTTCGTTATCGAAGTTGCTAATTATAACTCAGATACTAAAAATTTAGTAAAAACAAAATTTAGTTAAACGCCGCAATTGTTTCTGTGCATATTGATTCTTTGAATTCAAGACCAATAGATATTGTTTCAATTTATGAATATTACATTTTAGTATGTCTATAAATACAAACTAAATCTACTAAAGAATGAAAGATTTTAATTTACAATAACTAATTTTGACTTCCAGCTAAGAGAACTCGTAGATTGCCCTTTTTTTTTCTAGGACGCCAACTAAGAGTTATCTCGCACTGTGATTACTTGCAATTTGAATTTAACGAATGAAACATAGCATCATAATCAAAGAATATAATTAGAAGATAGATTAGTCAAAGAAAACAAAATTGTAAAATATTACTATAAATATGTACACTTAGTAGCTTATTATTTTGTTACCAAAAGAAAACATTTATTATACGGGGTAATAGTCGCCTAACCTCAGCCCACTCCTCGAGCTGATGTATTCCCAAGTTTTACGATAGACACGAAAAGTAATTTACTTAAGAGACGAGGAATTTCAAGGGAGAAGAATCTCCGGGGTATGACGTGTCTGGTGGTCACGACGTCACGTTGGCCAGAGAAGTACCGCACGGAGTAACTGGACCCAAGCGCGAGATTGATTTTTCTGATGAGTTTTCGTGTGAAGTTTTATTTTCTGCACCAAACTTACTCTGCCGTAAGGGGGAGCTCAATCCTTGCCGTTATGTTAATTCTGCCTTTTTGGAGGCCTAAAACAGCCTTTGGAGGTAGTCTTAAAACACACACACACACACACACACACACACACACACACACATATATATTTATGATGTGTTATCGACCGGGGTTTACATAATTTTTTAGGATATTGAAGATTTTGCTCTAATAATTCAAATAATGATATTAATAATTAAGAACCAGATATAAATAAACTAAGCTCTAATTTCTACGAGAAGACCTTGTTTAATAATTCACTTTCTTAAAACGCATTCAATGAAAAATATTACTCCAAAAGGGGAGTAAGTCTATGGAATTAAAAAAAAAAAAAAAAAANTCTTATGCGAATGCCAATTCAATTCTGAGTTCTCGCTGCCTCTGTCTTGTGTTTTCATCTCCCTCCATCGATCGGGGAAAGGAATAGGTGTATATATAATCCTTCTTTTTTTTTTTGTAAGCAAGACAAATATATTCAAAAGGCTGAAATATATTTCTCGCCTTCCTTACATATTTGAGGAATAAAAAAAAAAAAGGTCTAAAAAATATCAAAAAGGAAGTACTAAAATGCTAAAGTAGGAGATAATACTTTGCAAAAAGACGAACAAAAATACTTACTGCACATTTGTTCATATTTGTGAAAGTAACGTTGAATGCAGGTTCATATATCCCCATAGGAGATGTGCAACTCGACCAGATATTTGATATTAATTTAATTAAAAACCTGACAGAAAAAAATAAAATAGACCGAATCATCTTCCAAGCCGTAAAAGACAATGAGAAGGAAAGATAAGCTTGTCTTTCTAAGATGTTAGGTACTTTAAAAATGGATTACATCAAAGTCCCCAGACCCATAGGCCTGATAGTGTTGTAGCTGTTTTAGCTCCTCTAACCCCAATATTACTCCCACTATGTAACTGGACTAATCTCATATGGAATCAGGCTCTTCGCTGTATCAAATTCCTCTAAAAAATCTAAAAAATTAAAAAATTAACTGTCTTTAGCTAACAATTTTTGTAATTTTATACAAATTTGTAAAATAGTAAAATGCTGTGAAAGTTGATGGGAGTGCGATCGATGGGCCCCTTCTCCCTTCACAGTGATGACCATTTATTTGTTTAATTGTTGATTTTTTTTTCTTTTATTTGATTTATATCTTTTTTAAATTTATTTATTGTATCTGTCATCAAATTACAAGATTTTAAGTAACAGAATATAATAAATNTAAATAAATAAATTTATTTATTAAAAAAAGAAAAAAAGAAAGCAGATGAATTCGTACTTATATTTTTATTTCATTAGATATAGTTGTGCCCCAGCTGAGGCCGTCGTTTTGATAAAAATACGACAAAAGCTGAGAGCACAAAACTTACAAAGCTCAATAAAACTGCACGAAAGCCGAGGTCAAAAAGTGTAACCGTTCAGCTGTTAGAGGGGATTATTTCATCAAACCTTACAAGTTGATTTTCCACAGGTATTGAATTTAATTTCAAAATTTCATTCGTTTCGATTCAGCGAAGTTCAGCGAAAAGTACTTAGTAGTGAACTTTGTAGTATAGTATTTTTCTATTCCACTTTCACATTCCATTTTTTTTAATTTAACCATTTTAATCATTCAAGCATATAGGGAGGGACTATCTATTGATTGCCAGCCCAATTTCAATATTATATTTCTCGAAAAAAACTTACCCATGATGGGATTTGAACCCGCAGTATTGAGAGGACCCAACGAACCCCCTGTGCTTTCCCCGTTAATTTATAATTAATTAATAATAAAATGAATTAATAAATCGAATGAACATCTATATTAACAAAGAAGCTTGCTATAACATTAAATGGTCATTCTACCAAAGATTTTATACCGAGAGCAGTGTAAGTAGTAAGCACTTTAAGTGCTAATCTCTTGTTACAAAATATGAACGGTAGGACTGTAGTACTCGAGTAAAAACTCAGAAGTACATTAAAATATAAATAAAATGCGATACGCAGGTCATTATATCTAACTTTCACTCTTTCATTACTGATCTTCAAGATTTACCGAGATAAATTTAATAAAATTACTCCGTACTTCCCATATTTATCTCAGTGAACAAATGGAGAGCCCTCAACAATCTCGTCAAGGATGACTGGTCGATAGAGAATCTACAACATTATTGGTTATTGAGAATGGGGTCATTGGTCACTTTCTCTTCTCAAGCAAATGTTGAATGCATTGGACAAGTATGAAATTAAAAAAAAAAAAAAAAAAGTTTCTAACCGGTGCTACTTTCAGCTAAGACTAATTTACTGAGATCTACTGAGATTGTGGCAAACAGGATTAAATCCTAATTATCCTCAGGTGTTGAATCACCGCTTGAAGACCAGACAAGAGCAGACCACATCCTTGAAGAAGACAGGTAGGGGGAATTTGGCAGACAATGTTTATGCCCATTCATTCCAAAAAATGGTCAGATACAATTTTGCAGAAGATAGGACTAGCCTAAGAAAACAAGGAGAACATTACGTTGATTTAGTGCATAAAACGGAGAATAGTCTGCTCAAGGTCTTTTTTGATTGTCCCAAATGTAATGGTTAAAGATAACTTCACAATTATTCTATTGTTTAAAGAGCGTTAAAGAGCTATCTTCCCCTCTCGAATTACGGCTACGTCAGACACGCAAGGAAGGCAATCAATGTGACCCTAATACAAATCATCACTGAGAGTCGTGTAACAGAAGCAATAAGGGATTTAAAATAAGAAGTGCATAAGTCATAGTACAATAGGGTATTTATATATTTTATATTATGTTTTGCGCAGTTTAATTGTTATTAAACAATGGCTGCCTGTTCTTTCTATTATTTTTTTTTTTCATTAAAACTCATAACAGTGCCTGCTATGAGAAACTAGGGAAAACTTTTTTTTTCAGTTTTCATAAATTATTTAAAGAACGACCACGTCACATCCCACTCTAGATAAAAGAACCTTCTACTTCAATTAATCCATTTTCTACTCATAAATAAAATTATTCTTTCTTAGTTTATTTACATTCCGAATAGCAGTCTTTTAAGTAAAAAGAAAAAGAGCCAGGGTATTATCTTTTAACTCGATACAAGTTTCGAATTGAAGATAATAAATAACAAAACTCCATATTTATAACATACCTTTGGAAATTTATTAAAAAAATTAACCTTCTCAACTCATGACCTAACTTAAAAATATGTGAACTTTTAGTTATATAAATATGAAGCTTGGACTTTCTAGAGTATCGATTACTAAATAAGAAATATGTATTTGATGATAAATATTTTTCCTTCCAAAGGAAGAATTTAGGAGAAATTATAAATTATCAGGGAAGACGAAGTATGCTTTCTCAACCCACTATCTTTGTGCGGATACGAGCAGATGGGATGGAGACAAAATTGACATATTGTATTACAATTATATAGCAATAGAGCGTTCCTATAGTCGTACGATGATACAATGATGCCCTCTATGGTACATCCCGTTCATTGGAGGTAGCGGCAGAGGGGGGGGGGGGGCTGAAAAATGCTAATATCTACACGTGGGAATCGGCATATACTCATGAGCTATAAATCCCGTTATATGGTGGATATCCCGATGGTGCTGCATTATCCTAAGAAAAGTAAATTTATTCTCAGACTGAATCCCCCTTTAAAAACAACAAATTAAACAAACTTAAAATCTACTTACGCGATATAAATAAAACACGGAATAAGTCTGCGCGGGAATTTCAAATTACATGCTTAAATATTTAAAGATACAATGCTAAAAATGTATTATGAATTAATGGGTTCACGAAGTTTTTTTTAATAGATGTAGAATCAGAATTAGAACTAGACATTCATCCAATGGAAGACGAGACGTAGGGAGGGAAGAAAAGTGGACAAATTAATTTTATTTAAAATTCCACTTTCATTCTTATCTCAAACTCATTTTATGGAGCTCCTACGTGAAAAATATTATATTATCTGAGAAATAAAATAAAATATCAAAAATCTTATATTTATATTTGTGAAAGTTACTTAAAATCATAGACCCTGAAAATAATTAATTAAGTGAAATAAATGTAGGTGAATGGCTTTTGCTTAATCGCCCACGGAACATTTTTCTATTTTTTTTTAAATTACTTTATGTAACATTAGAGATATAGTAAATAATAATAAAAGTATAGTAATACTATTTGAAGGCCATCTGATCCATTCAAGTAAAAATATGTTCATTTAATACATTGTTACTAAAATAGGCTGGAGATAGACTTCAAATATATTTTCCAAACTATTCAAAGTGGTGATAAATTGCAACAGATCTTCACCATTCCTACCATGAAGAAGGTAAAATATGTAAAGTCTACATATACACCTAATTGTGTCCTCATCTTTTTAAAGTGATAAAACCAAATTGAGTAATTAAGACTTTTCGTACAGTGATTTTATATATATATATATATATATATAGCCTCCTCTTATTTTAAAATTGTCATTTTGGATCGTTNTATATAAAATAAGCATATTACGGAAAATATTTAAGAGTTGAATTTTGGGTGCTGGACGGGTCCTCTTACTTATAAATTACAGAAATCAAAATTCTAATCTGTTCATGAATATAGCTGATACCCGATGAGGAGGGCTATTTAGAGAGAGACCATAATTTATAATCGTAATATCCTCCATTGAAGAAGAAATTTAGTACCACTCTATTTTCTAGTATTTTTTTTTCTTCTTCTTATTGATAAACCAGAATAGTTGGAAAATTAATTCAGCTGATGATCTAAAGAAAATTTATCAATATCTCCTTTGCTTCTAGACACTCTAGCTTTAAGTTTTATAATTAGGAATAACAAAACGATGGTATGTTACAATGAAAATTGAAAATAAAACACACAGAAAAAAAACCACAAATACAAACAAAGGATGGGTATTAGCTAAGGGAGGGGGATTTGATAAGGAAAAATCGATTTATTTCAGCTATTGATAAGTTAAGCTTTAGATTGCATATTTAAATTTCTACAAAAAATGACAAAATAATAATTGATAAAAAATAGTAATAATAATAATTTCAATGATTAAAAAAGGGAGAGGATTACTTTACAAGAAGCCTTAAAAAACCATCCTTAACTGAGGACCTCCCAAGAAAGGATTAAATGTCACATTGAAATTATTTTATGCAATTTAGCACTTAGCATGGTAAGTTGAGCGATAGACACTCCATGATATTTACTTTCTATTTACTACAGCTAATATTTAACATGCTTTGGAAAGAGAACGTAAGAGAGAGAGTTCCCACAGACATAAGCCAGTAAATCATTACGAGAGATCACTACTGTGAGTGTAGGGGGTGGGGGGAGGGTCTACGGGGGGGAGGAGCGGCGTGCCGCTGTCTGACAGGACGTCACCGCGGTCTCACGAACTACCTCCTCACGTGGAGCGTGACTGCTCCGCATTGCCCAGTTATCGTGCTGCATTGATCCGCCAGCCTGACTTCCCAGTGCCTCAGCCAACAAATGTGCATAGAGGAGGGCTAGCTCTGCCATAGCGTCCAGGCAAGGTAACCTGGACGGCATACAAAGATCCACGGATAAAAGTGTTTCCTAATTCCTTAGCTTTCCTCTCCTGATACCACCTGTAATATACTAAGTGTTTACTTATCGACATATGCAATCCCTAATTTTAAGAACGTTTGCTACGCTCATAAGTAAATAAAGAACACTAGTCTTCCCTAAAAACTCAAGATTTCTCTCTCAAACGTTTTCGGCCCTAATGGGTCATCCTCAGAGCTCTTTTCAATAGTTCACGATCTCCACTGGGCTGAGAGAGGTAGATTAGGGTCGAAAACGTATGAACAAGAAATATAGATTTTTAGGGGAAGATAAGTTTATTTTTTTATTTAATTAATAAGATAACCCAAAATCCAGCTTAAGAAATATGATCATAAAGATAAATTTTTTTAGCTGAATTTAAAAAAAAAAAAAAAAAGGTAAAAGTTTATGTTTTAACCATCTAATTAGTTACTTGAAAACAAATACCAAATTTCATATGCCAGGCTGTGATGCCATCTTAGCCAAGGATGCATGAATGGGTCTCATAAGCCTACTACTGAGTTTTCAAGAACCTCCCTGGGCTGGTTTTTTATCTTGAAATAAAAGCTTGCCCAGAGCTATTGGTGTTCAGAATAGCACTACCTTAAGAAAAGTCCTTTCTCCATGTCGCTTAACTTTTTTAAATGGATATAGTAAATAAATGAAGACGAGATAATGACGAACCAAATCAGTGTTTAGGGTTTAATTCAGTGGAGACTAGAACATACCTAGTACTCAAAGAGAATAGCACCATCTTCAAGGACAAATGGGAAACCAAAAGGTAAATATTTAAAAAAATGTATAAATTATATAAATATATATA
>KZ807413.1:200665-215530 GCA_000696205.2 Oncopeltus fasciatus
AATATTATATATAATAATACATGTATCTGTGTGATACATATATTATATTATATTTCTTGCCTGTCACATTTTTCTCCCTTCAAGTTTCCTCTTTCCGAATAATCACAGAAAAAGCGTGTATTTTTTTCTTTATTCATGTTCTCAGAATATTTTTTTTTTTAAATCTTTATTTATCACATTCTGTTATTTAATATCTTGTAATTTAGCGGCAGAGAAATATAGAATAGAAAAAAAAATTATATATCATTGATCACAGATACATCTAATAGCAGTGGATTCTTACAGAAAATAAGGGCCTTAAATAAAATAATCTCCTCACACCTCAACGATACTAAATGAAAGCATGTCATTCATATATAAATACTCTAAATGTATCTTGTCCTTTATCAATCATCAGTGATTCTAGAATGGCCTTTGATAGTCAACAAAACCTCGCTTTTAAGCTCAAACAAGGAAATATTAAATCGGTTCGTTGGAAATTATATTTCTTGCCTGTCACATTTTTTCCCCTTCAAGTTTTCTCTATCCGAATAATCACAGATAAAGCGTGATTTTTAATTCTTTATACATTATCTCAGAATTTTTTTTTTAAATTAATAAATCTTTATTTATCACATTCTGTATTTTAATATCTTGTAATTTGATGGCAGAGAAATATACAATAGAAAAAAAAATTATAAATAACAATAAAATAAATAAGTGAACATCACACGCATAACCTAAGTAGACTTTACTTGTTTAATGAAAATCTGACATATATCAGAGTAAATGTCAGATTTTGGGCGCCAGGCTAGCTCAGGGGATCCGTACGGGTCTCGCAATACTGACGCCGCGGGTTCAAATCCCGCCCAGGTCAATCTTTTATTTCTTAATATAGAAGCTTGTCCTGAGCCATGGGTGTTTTAAAAGGGGTGGCAACTTGTAGATAGCCCTTCCCTCCAATGACCCTAAGCGGTTGCAAGGGAGACTAACACAGCAAAAAAAAAAAAAAAAAATGTCAGATCTGATCCGATACGACGGAGAGAGTAATGAGAGAGCAATCATTAAGTGATATTCTAGTTCGTTCAGAAAGGAACAGGAAGGGCACGTTTACCCTTATTCTTTTCAGTATTCTTACTTATTAAGTCCCTTTCCCCCAAACTGAATTCAAAATTAAATTTTCGCAATAAAAAGCCTAAATACAAAGCTTGTTTCTATGTTTTAAAGATAAGAAAGCCCACCAACCTTCAGTTGAAGCCTATAGCATTTTTTTTTTTTTTTAATATAACAAATAATACTGTCGAAAAAGTAAATTTCAAATTATAAGGAATAAAAACTCTTAAACTTCGCTCGGTACTTCGACTATTAATTCAGTCCATTACTAGACTCTTGTCTGAAAGATCCTAGGCTCTGAAGACGAGACATTGAGCCTCGAAAGCGCTTAGCTTTAATAAATAAATATCATTATAACCGAGCGAAATTTAACAGTTTTTTTTATAGTTGTATAGCTCTGCCCCAGTTCATTAAAAAAAATAAATTTTGAACAATTACTCTCTTTCATGCAACGCTGATAAGAATAATTGTATGAAATGTGTATCAACTCCTGAAAATCTAATACTCCTCGACGGATTTCAGTTATGGTTTTCAAACGATTAAAAGCTGAACTTAATGTATATTTTTAAAATTGAGGTTAGAAACTGAAAAAGTCATGAAACGTAAAATAAAAATATATAAAAAAATTTTTCTGTAGTTTTATAGGTTGCATTAATGTGCATAAGTAAATTTTCTTTAGTTGCATTAGCGCGACATATTTTATGTTTAATAGATTTTCAAAAGTCGTCGTGGAATCATTGATTTTTTTTAATCAAAAACCAGCGGCGAATACTAGATTTTAATAGCGGAAAATCTTCTAACATCGGGGAGATGTCTTGCATATTTTATTTTTAGCTTCGACAACTTAAAGAAATGAATACTTTATGTCTCTTGTCATAATATAAATAAGAGAAATTGTCTAGCGGTTTACAAATCTTTATTTTTCCGAATATCAGACAGTCTCTCATTCTGCCTCTCATATCATTCTGATGAAAATATCCACCACAGTAATAACAGCAGGAATATGACATGTTATGTCGAAACTGGTCCATAATAAAGGGTTAGAACAGAAATAAAATTTCATATTAATTTATAAAAATTTCATTATAACTTATTTTGTAAATTTTCTCAAAAAAAATTTTTTTGTCCTCTCATAGGAGGTATGTAATTAGAAACATCATTTTAAATCCGAGGACGAATCTCTAACCCGTGAAGGTTTAAGTTTTTAAAAAATATGGAAAGTGGGGAGTCTGAATAGCAAAATAATATCCCATCAGTAACAAATATCGAAGTATAGCATTAGAAAGCTAAACAATAAAATAAAATCTTATTATTTAATGAGCAAAGTCGAATTTATTTTAGTGGCCTGTTTCACTGGGGATTTACCTGTAAATTCTAGTTTAATTATAAATAGCTATAGCTATAAAACATCCGAAATTTTATTTTATTTTTTTGCTGGTCAGCCTCCCTTACAACCACTTAGGGCTATCTGCAGGTTGCCACCCCATTTTAAACACCCATGGCTCAGAACAAGCTTCTATTTATAAATAGAAGATTGACCTGGGCGGGATTTGAAGCCGCGGCGTCCGGATTGCGAGACCCGTCCGAAATTTTTTAATAACATGAATAAAACTCGATATAGCACATTTCATTGATATATAAAATATTTTGTAGATTTCTCTTAATAGTAATAATATGAGTCGGAGAAGAGGTTTATTAGTAGTAATACTGTATACAATAAAGCCAACATCGCATCATGTATACGATCTAGCCAACATACATTAACTTCGTTGAATGAGAGTAAAACGTTATGTGCATTATTAAAATATATTTTGAAAGTTTAAAAAAAAAAATATTTGAATTAAGAGATATCCTGTAACCCGTAATTTGATTAGAAATATTTCACCAAGGGCGAAAATTTTCAATCAATATTGGTGTTCAATGTATGTTATAGTAACAAGAATAATTAAACAGAAGTATGGTAAGATGACAGCTGAATAAATATTTCACTTCTGATATTTATCAGTTACTCATTCCCGTTACATAACATTACTCCGTACATATCATTTAAATATGTTTCTTTTTAAATCATGGTTGGTGTATACTTAACTTTATGGCAAGATATTAAAAATGCACAGATATACATCATAACAAGTCGTTATATTAAAATAAACTCATCAAATGACAGTTCAGAACATTTAAATCAATAACTTGGTCCATTTAAAAAACTATTCAATGATATACAAAGAAATTTGAAAAACCAAAAATTTTAGTGCGGAGTTTACGTGAATATCCAAATTGAATATATATGACTCTACTAATAAATACATTCCTAGTAGGTCAAAGTTTACGTTACGGTATATTACCATTATTTTCTTCAGAAATTCTTAACCTAATGTTTTGGTTTTGATGGTAAATGTGGATTGGAAAACTAAGTTTCAATAACATGATGAATTGGGGGTATTTCTTTATTTAAAGAAGTCTTCTTTAAAATATAAATCAAGCATTCAACGTTTTTGAAGAAAAAAAAAATGTAAAATAAAATCAACGATACGAGTCTTGAGGAGAGAGGCATTTGAATATACTTCAAGTCTCCTTTATTTTTATTTATCCATTAAATATGCAAATTTTGACCCATCTCAATTAGCCAAATGAGGCGAGCACATTTCTCCGAGAGTGCCTCCTCACTCCGTCGGTCACAAGGGGGATGACAGGTCCCCTCGCTGACAAATGGACTGCCCTGTCTGGCGAGGCATAATTAATGCCCGCCAGTGACGGGGAGAAAAGAAGTAATTGTCGGGACACAGGAAGAGAGGCAGACCCCTGACCGCTGGGACAATGTACAATGGCGCAGGGTGTGATCCTTGCACAACTCCGGTGAGGTCCCGGCCATCTCCCACGTACGGGGTAGGGCGGCCAACCTCAGCCACTGAGTGGAGGATCTTCCGTCCGCCGAATATGGTTCCCCTTCCCGATCTAGCTCTTTAGATTGAAGGGTGTCGGTTTGTGCCCTCTTACAGTATGCATGTATGTGTGTGTATATATATATATATACACACATATATANTACCAAATAGTTCGAATATATATACCAATATAAGAAATTTAGTTTAGTATACTAATATTTGTATATTTTATTCAATTTGACCCTTACTTTGACAAATGTATTTCAGTTTCAAATACTCCTAACTTCTAACTATAATTTCTTCTAAAAATAACCGTTTATTATGCATTTCCTTTATTTGAACTAATTAAAAGACAAATATGGAATAAATTGTTGACTGTCAAGCTTTATGAAGAGAGGATTGTCGGAAATTTGGTCATGGTAGTTGAAGGATTAAAAATTAATTTGTAACCAAAAATAATTTGTAGCCAACGTTTCTGCCTGAAATTCTGGCCTTCATCAGGGCTGAATATGAAAAATAAACACCCAAAATAATATAGAAACATGTCTATATATGATATTCTAACAAAGAATAATGAATGAAAATATGAAACCGTGTGTACTAATATTCTAAGTGTAACATACTAAATAGGGTGTTGAGGAGAGAGAGAGAGAGAGAGAGAGAGAGAGAGAGAGAGAGAGAGAGAGAGAGATTCTTGCTCAACTTCTAGTACATCATCATTGATCTGTTTTTAAAAATTTTAATTTGACCGTTGTGCAAAGGAACGGGAAACGGAGGTAGGAGTGGAGTACGGATGAGACGGTTTAAAATTTAAAATTTTACAAATCTTAATCCTTCAATTACCATGACCAAATTCCCGAGTATCCTTTCTATATAATTAAAAGATATTTTTCAATTTTTTAAAAGACAGCCATGATTTTTTCCATTAGATCTATGCACTTCGATAAATATGTGTACCGTCACAGCCAGTTTAAATCCCAACCTTGACAGATAATTATTGAGTAATAAATTTGACAGTCGTCACCAGAAGGGGATAATAGTACATTGATTAAAGAAATAAAGTGAGTTCAAATATTAACTCATTTGAGAGGAATTTGTTAAAATTATTAATGCACATAACTCGAATGTTTTCAGCGTAAGTTATTAACACTAACTACTAGAGTGACAGAATTACCTGAGACTTTTCCACGGCACCATCTTCTTTAGCTGAACTCTTCACCACTCCCGTGATGAGGTCATTTGCCACCACGCAGAGTGTCAGGGGGACTCGGTGTGTTCGCCTAGAGGTGTTGTTAGGGAAACTCCATTTAGCTGGAGATCTTGCAAGCTCTCGTAGACACTTTAGCAGACAGCTTTAGCAAAAGCTTTCTACCACACGGCGCTCCTCCACACCGAGATATTCCCCTTCCGGCCCTCTTGTTAGCGGGGGCTACATCCAAATGTAAACAAACGACCCGAGAGGGGCAGAAGATCTTGCAAGGGGCAAATTGGAATTTAGTGCATCTCTTTTCAGACTTATACATTCCTTAACGACTACCTCGACTTGCAGCTAAAGGTAATCTAGACTCAACACATTACCTTCAAGAAGATATAAGTAGTAAGTTATACTTTCTTAGAAGTGAAAGGAAAATAAAGTAAATAAGTTAAGTTGAAAGTATATTATTAAGTATAAAGTATATAAACACTGTAAATAACACATTTTTTATAATATAGAAAAATATGAGGTTATTATTAACCGTTTATAAATAATAATATATTTCAATTCATTGAATAAATCCCTGTATGTAGCAAATGAAGAAAAATATAAACAAATAATTCTTTCACAACCAAATATTTCTAAATTTCCCCACATCTCGACAAAATAATAAATTTTGTTAAGTTAAAAATATAAAATATAATCTATTAAAACATATATTATCTCTTCTTGTGTTCTAGTGTGCATATGTAACTTGAACGAACTATATAGTTCATAATAAGCAAATTTAAAAATAAACAATCAAAAGATCTCATAAAGGCTTCTTTTCACAAGACACTGCATGAAATCGTGATGTCAACTAATAGAGATAAAAAGAAGGAATTTAGGGGAAACTAAAATTGAATAATCGTTAGTTTATTTATTATTACTAGTGTACCACTAGTATTAGTATATGTCCCGACAGAGATTAGTTAGCGTAGTAAATGTGAAAAGTGGTTTTACATTATCTTCTATAATATTTTCCAGAAAAACCCTTATTAGAAAGATATTTAAAAAGCATCGCCCAGACAGGAGGGGACTGACCACACAAGATAATTGTTGGTCTACAAGCAGCCTTAGTAAGTTTTTACCATCATTTGAGCTTAGAAGTCATTTTCCTTATAATACTCATTTATTAGCAGATAATCAAGAAATCACGTTGGTACCGTTAGTGATCTTCATCGAGACTACATTGGAGAAGCTAAAACTATTGTCAGTTAAAAAATTTATATACATATTAGTTCATGATATATTTCTCTAGTGTCCGAAATTTACGAAAGTAGAACCGATTTCGGTATTTAAGCTTTTGCTAGGGCGTCAGGGTAGATCAGGGGATCCGTACGGGTCTCGCAATCCTGACGCTGCTGGTTCAAATTCCGCTCAGGGCAAGCATTTATCGATACATAGAGCCTTTTCCAGAACAATGGATGTTTAGAATGGGATAGCAACCTGTAGATAGCCCCACCCTACATGACCTTAGGTTGAGATAGAGGCTAATACTATTTAAAATAAAATATATTAAAAAAAAAAAAAAAGGAGCTTTTGCTGCAAACCGTTAGATCAGTTCGATAAAGGATTAAATCTGTTTAAAGAAGGTTCAGGGAAACTGTATCTTCAATATTACGGAAAAATTAGTTAAATAAAATAAATTTAAGTGCATTTACAAACGTTTTATAACATTTATATTCTATAAAAAAAATTTTAGAAAATGAAGAAAGATATTAAATAATGTAATTTAGAGTTATTGGTGGGCTCTCTTATTTTAAAAATAAAAAATCCAAATTCAGTATTTATAATTTTTATTTTATACTGCTAGAAGACTAGTACTTAATAAAATCAATAATTTTTCAATCATACAAAAGTAAGAAATCTTCTCCATTTCATTTTTTAAATAATGATTTTAATTGTGGGAAATAATCTCACGTAAAATTTTATACAAGAAATGCAAGTGAGCAAAAAAAAAAATCTTATTGCCTAAGCCGGGACTCGAACCCGGGTCTCCTGCTTTCTGAGCAAGAATATATCTTCTTATGCTTTAAGAAGCTAAATTTGTCGGCTATTTGTTAGACTCTCGTTTTTTCCTATTTTTTTTTTTTTTTTCAAATAATGATTTTAGTTATGGTATTTAATCTCATGTTGAATTTCATACAAGAAATTGCAAGGGATCCAGAAAAAAGCAGGAGACTTGGGTTCGAGTCCCGGCTGAGGTAGTAAGATTTTTTTATTCTAACTCCCTTGCATTTCTTGTATAAAACTTCTCCATTTCACTTTCACCCCATGGAAATATCTTGCATCTAGAGAGTTGAGGAAAACCCGGGAGAGTTGAGGAATGTAAATTCAGTTAAGTGAAGTTTAATTGCAGATTTCTGAGTAGACGTCCTCCGCTTTCAGGGGCTGGCTGAAGAACATTTCGCTCTTATGGAGTCGTCTTAATTACCTACCGTCTTCAGGGTTGTCCATGAATAGAAATAGAGCATTTATTGGAAGAAAATTTATATTAAAAAAAAAAGTCGCAGAAATGATGCGTATAGAAACTACATACTAGCTCTTTCTCTCAAATTTTACTGACATAACTACCAAAGGTAAAGGAAGTATTGTAAGCATCAAAGATAGGTTTTATGTAAGTTATCAGATTTTTCTAGTACATTGCATGTCTTCTCATTGTTACAATAACGAAACTTTTTAAAATTTTTATCTGTTTCACTGATCTAGAATAAGAATCTATAGTATGTGTTGATTTTATATATATATATATATGGGGNTCTTCAAATATTTTTTTATAATTTTAAACATATATAAGAAATAAATTTCTAAGGCTTGCTCTTACTTATAATATACAGAAATAAAATTAGTATTTCTGGAGTTATTTTCACATTGTTGAATGACTTACTTAAAAAACAAAACAAAGATGAGTCGGGAAAGGGGATAGTACAAAATTGAACAATAGTCAAAATATCCAAAATATAGTGTTTGAAATAATGAAAAATATAATTCTCTAACAGTTAGACTTTGTAACATTTGAATGAAAAGGAATCAAATAGAAAAGTTCAGCGTCCAGCCACAACTCGCTCCACCCAGGAAATAGCCAACACGGTATGTCAGAACCAAGTTAGACATTTATACTTGTTTATAAAAGGAGTTAATGAAACACGAGTAATCTGTTTAGTTAACACAACTCCTTCTTGGAGGGCATTATCATTTTTTTTTTTTTTTTTTTTGTAAATTAAGTGTTAGCCTCTCTTTCAACGACATAGAGAGGGGCTATCTACAGATTGCCACCCCATTCTAAACATCCACTGTTAGGCTTTTATTTATCGATGAAGCTTACCCTGGGCGGGATTTGAACCCGATAGAAGCCCCTTTGTCTACTGGAAATATCTTCAAATGAAATCTCCGGCCTCCGAACGGATCTGTCCTGGAGGGAGCCATGATTCGCCCGACAACACAGTTGCAATTCGGCCAACGTCCAAGAGCGGGGTCGAATTTGTTTTACACTAACACTTCCATTTCCCAAGAGTCACATGACAAAATACATCAACATTTTCATTCGTCATTTCTGAATTGAACTAATTACATCAAGGTATATATATATATATAAAACTGTATGTATGGCACATAAATTCGAATTTAATCATTTTTATTTTTATAATATTGGAAAAAATTAGAAACTTATTTTCTTATTGAGTAAGTTAAATTAATAAATCCTGTATTTACGAGAAGATTCATTTTGTATACAACAATATTATTTAAACAAAAATAAATCATTCGTCTATTTTCATCAATCAAATAATTACAGACATTCACATTTGCAGTTAAATTAATTACCATTTTACTAAGAATATTTTAAATTTAGACATTAACAGATTGATATTTGATGGAAATTAGCATAATGGTCAACACGTTCCCGGCCTGAAGTGTGACAGCTGTTAGTCAGGAATTAATGATTATTCACCACCTTAAAGGAGCCATCAGTCACAACTCGCCTACGGTCACACACATGCGTACGCACGAACACAAACGCATACATAAACGAATACCTGTGTCAGATGAGCAAAAGTACTCACAAACACAAATGCATACACGCCTGTGCGCTAAACTAAACGGTGGTGGATTCCTTTAGGTCCTTTGATCGAAATTTAAAAACCCCTGTTAAAGGTATTACTCTTACGCTATTACTAGAGATAGGTTGAGTGTAAGCACAAATCAAAAATCACAATCACAGTTAAATGTATATATTTTTTTACAGGCGTTATATAGAATGTAAATAAAATAGAAATAAATAAAAACAAGAATGTTTTCTACAAAATAGATATCAAAATTCATTTTTTAAACAATTTATTTAAAAAACAATAAATACTGCTGAAAAAAAAATACTGCTAGACTTTGATTACTATTTTGTCTTATTTTATCAATTCTTTTGTGTGAGAAAAAACATTTTTTTGGCCAGCAACAACGCTCGTTAAATAACAAACTAAGGAGTTTTTCTAAAAGACATGTGAAGACAAGTTTTTTATTTTTCCATGAAGATTGCGACGTTTTGTAAAATATTTCATGATATTTTGGAAGCAGTTTCTTCCCTGGAAAAAAAGAATGTGTTTTATTTCTCTAGTGTTTACACTTTTTCTTCATTATTAAAGCAAGTATGTAGCAATTCAAAGTTTATTGGCTCAACTGAAATGCACTTTTACAGTATATAAAATATGTGGCTTCTCTTTCTCTCTTTAACTTGAGTTTGCATAGGTTACAATTGATTTTTGATTGATGATTTTTTTTTTTTTTTTGCGTCCGTCGTTAAACTAGATTTCTTAGATATTTCTCTGAGACCATATTTCTCATAAGAAAAAAGTTTTTCAGCCCTAAAAGACCCTTTAAAAAATTTGCTTCAATATAGAGAAAAGCACTAAAAACTTTTAAAATTATATATAAAAATACGCCTAAAGGGAATAACTTAAAAAAAATAAAAATTTGTAAATGCTCCATTACACATGATAGACTTTCACGATAGTGGTTGGTACTTTTTCCTATTAAAAAATACAATTTTTAAGGAAATTCCTTTATTGGTTGGTAACCAGCTCAATTGGTTGCACGTTGAGATTTACGCAAGGGAAATTATTAGGCTTTCGGCCAGGATAAGAAAAATTAAATACTCCTAAATTACAGGATAATTATTTTATATAATCATTTTCAACGTTTCGACTTGTAAGACATTACTAACTATATTACATAACTATACTTAGAAGACAGGCTTATTTGACATTTAATTTGTTTAGTTTCAGATCTGCTGTCTTAATATCCAAAATATAAAGTTTTGGAGAGGTTTTTTTTTTTTTTTTTTTACCGTAGATATTATTATTGGGTGTTTTTTTTTGGTTGGAGTTCGGTTAAGGTAGATCCAAAAAAAATTTTTAGAAATGCGTATTTTTAAAATTATCTGCCGACGTTTCGGCTTACATTGTAAGCCATTTTCAGGGCTATCATGAAGACGATAAGAGACAGGGCGTCCCCTCAAGCCTTCAAGATGGCTTACAATGTAAGCCGAAACGTCGGAAGATAATTTTTAAAAATACACTCTTTTTAAATTTGTATTTTTTGGATCTATCTTGACGGAACCACAACAAAAACACCTAATAGTAATCAATAATGTTATTTTTATTATAAAATATGTATTTTAAATATTAAATGAGAAGGATTAATTGTAATGAAGCCTATTGAATTGGCACAGACTGAACTGTAATGTTACAATGTAAATGAAAGCGAAGGCTGTTAAGTGGGTTAGGATCTTACTCCTGCATGCTTGAGCAAAAGCCATTGTCCAGTAAGGAGACCATTACCTGAAGTGAAGGGCCGAAGCCGTTCCTCCGCAGCTGCCTGTGCTCCATCCTGGGAACAACTAACCCAATCAGGGGGCATGAATAAGCGGTAAAATTCACAAAATCAAAATAAATAAAAATAAAAAATGGCCAGAGGGGAGGGGGAAGGGATCGGGGTGGGATTTTCTAGGAAGATACGTGAAAAACCGCTTGAAATAAATGTCAGGATAAGACACAGTCAGCTGTAAAATGAGCGGATATATGCATGGAATTGACTGTTTTCTTAAGCCGCCCCCAGAGATGGAGCCCCAAATGTTTATGGTTATTGGGTCACATTCTACGGCAGTTAAAGCATTTCCGCCGAGTGTTGCTTTTGTCCGCGTGCTGTTTATCTCCCTTAAGGAGTCGTAAACTGTCGGCCAGGTAGGGAAAGTAGCCTTGCCGGGTAGGGAGCCCCCTCTCTAGTGAGGCCGAATGTAATTAATTCGCACAATGCCATAGCACATGGTAGGTCTATGTATGCAGAGACATGCATGCTATAAATACATAATTGTTCTGTCTTACTTAAGAACACCAAATACTTTCCTCATGAAGATTTTATCCAGGTGACAAGTCCCTTCCCTCCTCCATGATAGCCCCCAAGGTGGCTCACAACGTCAACAGACAATAAAAAAAAAAAACATTTCTTTTATTTATTTATTTTTCCTTAAGTCAATATGGACCGAACCCCACCAATATTTTCTACCAAATAGTTCGAACTCTGTAGCCACTTTGAACCATTTAAAGCGTTTCTATTTAGTAAAATTAAAGGAACAGACAGATATATTTGGCGAGAGAATAAATTTGTGTCACATGTAATAATAACCACTTTTATATTGATGACAGCTCATAACTTATTTTATTCGTGGAATTTCATTTAATCATGTTTAAGTAGAATTAACTTTATACATTATATATAATAGATTTCACAAGTAGATTCATGTATTTATTTATTTAGAAATACCAATATACTTTAAATCAATAAGTGATTAGTGTTATTAATATATTGGCTACAAAAATAAATAGAATGAAACTAATTAAAGCAAAGCTATTGTACAAAATTGAAACAAACAATTTCATTTAATATAAAACACTGTGGTATTGAATTATAAATAATCATTAATATTTTCATTATTCAAAATTAATTCATAATTAATTATAATAATAATTATTTTTTTACTTAAACTGTCATTTAATTGTTATCATATTTACATACAAATATGAGGCTCAACAAGAAGGTTATTTCATATTTTTAATGCTAATATTTACCATTTTTAAAAGGACAATACAAATTGAAATCAGAATCAATAAAAACAATACTGAAAACTTTAACTGTTCACTATCTTTTTTACCATATTTCGAAGGGATATTGAAGGAGCTAAAATCTATTTACACTCATTGTAACAGTTGTGGTAACAGAATTGGAGATATATAAATACAGAATAGCAGAAACAAATGGAAGACTTTTTAAAATATTTAGTATTTAAAATTAATTAAGTAAAGATGTTACAATATACATCTAAAAATCTATTTAATTTTATATGAAGATAGGATTATCAGGAATTCGGTCTAGGTAGCTAAGTTTATTTAACTACTAAAGTTTATATTCCCCAATTATGTACTTTACGCTATTACATTATATCCTTATGATATTCAAGAGGGATAAACCGATGAAATCAAATTTCTCGCAAGGAAATCAATCTACTCATATTTTATAAATCTCAATTTACAATACTATCATATTTTTTGCTTAAAATTTCTACTATTCTCCACAGATCCTACTTACTTTAGAATCTAAAACAAAATCCTAAAAAAAAAGGTTCTCAGCTTTGAGACAATGGGACGATTTGAATTTCATAACTGAATATAAATGCGATCATTAAAATTAATTTTAATTTAATAACTGACGTTACGGATTAGTATACAGCCATATAAATAGACTCTCACAGCTCACAATAGAAAACAAACTGACTCTCTACAATACATTACTACGACTCATCTGGACATACGGTGCAGAAATCTGGGGAGCCGCTAAGCCTTCCAATAACCAACGAATACAATCTCTTATTCCAAAATCCTAAGAATGTAAGTATATATTCCATATTATGTCTCCAACTTATTATCTTATATTAATATCACAGGACCTTATCTCCACCCGTTCCGCAATAGACTCCCATTCCACCCAATCCAGTTCTTATCCTTCGCTCCAATACTTGTCGACTGAAACGAAGATTGCCACGTGACCTCCTATTTCTAAATATAAACTTTTTCGATAGTAGGGGCCTATTTTATTTTATATCGACATCAAATTACAAGATAAATTTATTTTCAGCAAGATATAATAAATAAAGATTCCTTTAAAAAAAAAAGAGTTTATTAACATTTTAAGTATTATTTAATATCAAAAGTCCAGTGGACATTCTGCTACAATGTTTTCTTAGTGTTATGTGATGAAAAGTTATTGCATAACAGCTAGAATTAAACAAAGGATGTCCTTAAATACAATTATGCTTGCTTTTCCAATTTTATCTCGTGCAGAGCATAATGGTCATGATCAGATAGTAGAAAGATTTCAAAGAACAGCAGCTATGTACATTTCTGTTAAGGAGCTCTTAGAATGAAATGGTTATTTCTGCATGATCAGTTATGTGACGACCGCTGATGAACGCACACATTATTCTAAGAAAACTCAAGATAATCAGCGTGGGATAGTCTCTGAAAGCCGATAAAGGTTTTGTTTATTGATTTTTTCCAAAATTCGATTAGTTATATTTAATAGCAGATGTTTTTGTTGGGATTCGGTCAAGATAGACTAAAAAATACAATTAAAAAAAAAAAGTGTATTTCCTACGTTTCGGCTTACATAGGAAGCCATCTTTAGGGCAATCTTGAAGGCGAGAGGGGGAAGTCATATCACTTGGATCCCGTATTCATGGCTGAACTCCCAGTCATAGCCAGTCGGCAAATTTTTAAATTGTTTTTTTTTGGGGGGGTTTTGACTTAACCGAATCTCAAAAAAAACATCTACTATTAATCTATACGGTCAAAAACTCTCCAGTTGAAGTTATTTGCGATACTTAATCTTTAATAATGATATATAATTACAAGTTGAAAGTTGAGTTTTCATCTAGTATTTCATTTCAAGAATTTTGCCAATAAGATCAAGAGGACACTTTCTCACTATTAGGAGATTATATGAGGCGAGGTGATAGGAAAAAAAACGAGATGAGGTACCTATGGAAGGACATACATACATACATCCTGGAGAAGACATTAAAGATGATTTTTTCTAACTACTAGTCTAAATTTATGTATCTTGTCTAAAATGTAAGTTGTGATGGTTTATTAGCTATATGAATGTAAAAAAAAATCAAAACGAGAGAAAGCAGAGGAAATCACTGCCTAACTACTAGCGTTACAGATAATATTCATTCCGCAGAACAATTATTTCCCAGACAAGGTTAAAATTTCATAAATACTTTAACGAGAGCAGACATGAACTCGGAATAAGAGGTGAAAGAGACCCGCGGAAATTGTTCCATGAAGAATTTTCCAGATAAATCTATACCAAATTTAATATTTTAGAACTTGTTTACCGCAGTAAAAATTGACTTTTGATTCGGCTAATAATCAGTCAATGTTTAAGTTTCATAAAAAACTTTTCGCAGTAAAAATTAAATTAAAGTGAGCAAGAGTACTAAAGTAAACCGTTTTCAAACAGATTTTCTATAATAAAATCAAGCTGTCTTTTAAAAGAATTTTTTTTTTAAATTCTTTACTGATATATATATATATTAGAGAAAAA
>KZ807413.1:216550-227890 GCA_000696205.2 Oncopeltus fasciatus
TATATATATATAAACACATACTAGGAGTGATAACACCTCATTCATTCATGATGTGACTTCGTCGTTCATTATCTAAAATTTATAAAATTTAAAAATAATTTTTAGGATAATGACTAAAATAATTGTTTTCCTCTTATTTACATTTTTCCTCTGTGTTATTCATCCAAACGAGAGGTTAATTTTTATTGAATGTTGTATGTAATTATAATTTACTAACACACATTTTCGATAAACTAACTTTTTACTTTTACAAATAGGAATTCAATACAGATTAATAAAGCATGTTTTAAAATTGAATAGCTAAATATTAATTTTGATATTTATACATTTAAAACAAAATTATCTATTTCACGAAACAATTTATTTCGTTTTCCTTTTGAATTTCTTTGTTTCTAAATTTTTTTTATACTATTCTTCTTCTGAAGTTATTCACTTCCAAAATTTGAAATAACTAGATATCCTTAACTAATAATTAAATGTTTGTAACTCCGCAATGATTCCACTGTCAAGGAGTATTGCAATCCTATTATTTTGGCGGAATCGTACATTTAAAAATAAAGTCCCATACTGTTATGTCAATGCCATATATTTACGGCTTTTTAAATACAACTCAGATATATTTAGTTTAGAACACAATGTTAACAATGTTACTTAAAAAAATTATGTAAACCATCAGATAATCATGTGTCTTTTAGAATGGCAGAAATATCACAAAAGAGAAGTACTCTTCAATCCGCGAAGTCCAATTTTACACGGTCAAAAGATATAATCGATTATTTATTATTTAAGATTGTTCTAGTGCTTTATCAATATTGCACACCTTTCACAAGTTGTTTTTGTGGAATATTTGGCTGAGGAGACTATGACCACTCCCCTACTCAAGTGAGTGGTATACCATATCCGAGAAGGATATTTGCTGAGACCGGCAGCCATTCCGGCCAAGAGTCTTGAGATAGCTGTACGAAGAAGAAGGTCCTTCAGGGCAATCTGTGTCCTATCTGAGCCATTACCAAGATATCGGATCTACACTGCCTCCTAGCCCTGCACTGGAGTAGTGACTTATACACAGCAGGAACTTTCAGCGCGGGGAACCGGAACAGTGCGTTTGGTTGTGGGCTCTGCGCATTCTCCTTGTACACAGGTACATCTAGAACACTGGCCCCATCGGAACAACAGTCGATATCCCATCTATAGAGATGTTTGCAGGGAAGGAAAGAAAGATAAATGACGGGACAACAGACAAGGCAGAACTAAACTGAGGAGACCAAGGGGGCATACAAGAGTATCCAAACATGTTATTGTTATTACTGCTCTTGCTTCAAGAAGTATTCTCGAGTGAAAAAATGTATGCTCCATCTACGGTATCCTAAAATTATAAATGATAAAAATAGTAGCAAAAATTAAGAATATAATTCTTAATTTAATATAAATAATTTGGAGGTAAATTTGTTGACCGTCAAGTTTTATGAAAAGGGGCTTATCTTGGTTGTTCAAGAATCAAAAACTAATTTGTAACTAAAAAAGCTTTTATTTTAGCCAATAATTCAACCTGAATTTCAGGCCGTCATCAAGGCTGAGTATCAAAAAGAAACATGCAAAATAATAATAAAGTAAAATAAATTTTCTTTCCTTTATGACCAATATCCATTTTAGATAGTCGTTTACACACAGTTTTAATTTAGAACTCAATCTATAGATAAACTCAATACCGACCACAACTCTATTCTATTTCATTAAATTACATTTTTTTTTTTTAATTTCTTACATAATATTTTACAGTAATTTCTATGGAATTTTTAATTCCAGGATGGAAAAAGTTGGATAAATATATGGAGGGATGTGGAGTGATTCTAAATAAATTGTACGTGCTTTTATGTTCTTTTTAAAATCAAAATAAGAGAACGCAATCTTAATTATTCACACATCATGTATAATATGTAGCAGTAAACAAAACAAAAAAAATTATACATACGTACAGGTTCATTAATACATAGAACTTAAACAGTAAATACAATTATAAAATACTGTAAACCAAAAATAAGATGTTGGTGATACATTTCGTTACTAAAATAGACATGGTAAAATAAAGAAAAACTAAAAAGTTGCAATGAACAATCTGACTTCACATAACAACTTCCTAACGATAAATAACTTCTGTTTATTGATGTGAAGTTAATAAAGCTGGCAGACAACTATTAAATTATCTAAACCTATAAACAACTAACAACTAAATAATTACATGTATAATCAATCTAAAGCAAATATAGCAAGACGGTAACAGAACTTTGCATTTGTAGAGAGCAACGAGAGTTACACAATTCATTCAAGAAATTAAAATGAACATATTCAATATACCAGTAAAATATTTCTACTGTGAACACTTAATTAAAAAAATCTGGAGTACAGAACTAAACATTATTAATAATAAAAGCAATAAATTGTTTTAAAGGATTCAACTAGATAAACTTATTCAATATAGATAAAAATATAAACCCAATACTCAGACAATATATAATACCACCCCTAAAAAATTGAATAAAAAAAATTATAAATACGCATTAAGCAATATTACTACTAAAACCGATAAGCTAAATTAAATAAATATACTAGAAACAATAATCAAGATGTTTAAAATGATAAACAGGATAAAAGTATGGATATCGGGGACCAAATTCTAATCAAAAATTAATATTTAAAACCCAGACTGATTTTTTCAGTGGCTGAAACTTAACATGACATATAAAGTAAAAAATATATAATTTATAATAATATCAATTTTGTGTCTTTCATATATATANTTTTATTACAGATACAAATAAATAAAAGAATGAACAACTATTTTTTTTTCTCTTTAGAGGATCGAATATAGTCACTCCGGTTGTTCATGCTTACTAGTATGGGAGAGATTTGTTGAATGGTCCTACTAATATTACTCATACTTGGGGAATGTATACGCAATCAGTTATATATTGACATAAAAAAGAGTAAATGAAGACATTTAATTCACAGACCGGAGTGAACTATTTAGATTTGTAAAAATCTAAATTAACTTATTTAATAAATGTTTTTCTTAAACGTGTTATAAAACATAAACATTATAAATTATGTTCTCTAATAGAACAATAAAACATAGTATAACATAATATAATTATGTTCACGTAGGCTTCGTCGGTCGTCAGATGTATTTACCATTTCATCTTCCGGGTTGGACCGAGTCATCATTTCATCACCGACTCGGTCCAACCCGGAAGATGAAATGGTAAATACATAATATAATTATGTTAAATAATGCTCATGACTTATATAACAAATAAAACAAATAAACAATTAATGAGAGGGAATAGAATAAAAAATCGTAAATGGCTGACTTATATTAAATATATATTGAATGGCTGAGTTTGTTTTTGAACAAAATTGGTTGAATTGTAGGGGAATAGGATTGAAATACCATTTGGGAGTAAATAAGTTTTCTTCGCTACAGTGGGAGTAAGATTTAGTTTAGTTTAATAAACTTAAGATTTATTTATCTGTAATGTTTATTAAAATGTGTGTGGGTAGGAGGGGAGGGGAGAATTTCAAAAGGATTTAAAAATTATGACGAAACATCCAAGTTGTGTGACGTCATTCAGAACGTTGAAGACGAAATTTTAATGTCTATCGAGAGATATATTGCTTTTCGACGCTGACTAATCTGCCCGAATACATGTACACTCTTAGCGAAAATATCTCTAAAACTTTTGATAAAACATCTTATTATTGTTTACCATTTCCTTTTTTAGTCGTAAACACACACACACACACACACACACAGATCTACATACTTGTATACCAGTTATTAAATAGAGTTTGAAGATCAATGTGCTCTTTATGTATTATGTATTTTAATGTAACATTATGTAAGGAATGATGTATCTGAAACTTGTCATACTTGCCTGAGAAGCACATATGGCTATTTATTGTTTAATTGCACAGTTGGTATAAATAAATTGCTTTCTTATCCAACTGTGGAGAAAAAGGAAAAAGCAATAAAAGGTAAGGATTACACAGGGTGGCATTAGTGGTCAATGATCCCTCTACTATTTGAACACCAATCCATTAGGCCTTTCCTTGCGGACCAAGGAGACATCTCAACGCACCCTAGTACTGAAGTAAGTATAGTACACATACAACAGGTCTGCGTCCAACATGCCTTCCTCAAACATGGAACATGATGTAGTGATGCCACACCACTAATAGAATATATTCCATTTAGGATTTACTAAAGATTTCTAAACTTCGAGAAAACTAATACGTCATTGTTGTCACAAAGAAATAGTAACACTGTGTTTTTTAGGATTTTGTCAGAAATGTATATGGTCTGGTGATTTAGAAAGTATAAAAATAAGTTTTTATTATGTTATTTATGATTTTTATTACTGTTGTTTAAATAGTTTTAAGCCATTAAATTTATTTTGTCTGAGAATTTTTAGATTGTAAAAGTACACAGTGCATATGTTGTAGTATATATTTTAAATTAATTTTAAAAAACAATATTTTACATCTCATTTTTAAAACTTTGATTTTGAAAGGTGTTTAGTAATTTGTCTACTTGTTTTTTTTTGGATGAATAGAGCACTGGTAATGAGGCAGTAATTTCGAAAGCGTTCTGTTCGTACGCTTCAATAAAAGCCACTGATAATATTAGTTGCAAATTTTTGTTTTGCGTACCTGATAGACAAAGATAATTCTCTTAACAGCAGTATTGAATACACTTGAAATTATTCTCAATGACTCAGGAGTCGCGTAAATTAAGAAATTTACTCGTGTCAGTAACGTTATGGTTTACGATAGTAAAATAATATTTTTCACCCCCATATACACAAACATACACACACACACGCACACACACACACACACACACACACACACACACACACACATACACATTAATACTAATATTTATTACTAGCGTGGTAGAACAATGTGGTGACGGATATTGGAATCCTCCAACAGTTTTTGCTTAATTTCCATATTTTGTGCAGCTGCTAATCAGTACAGCACACATAGGAAAGTTCTCGTACCAGCTACTACTCCGACCATCCATCTCAGCCTGGGTCTTCATCAACTATCTAATGCAGTAGAGGGGCTACAAGAGCAACTTTTTGGTGAGTTCCTATCTTCAGTTCTGCCCACTCCTTTTCTCTCTTCTGGCAAGAAGGGTTTTCTCTGCATATCTTAGTCTCATTTATTCAATATTGCTTCTTGATTCAAAACCTTGAACACTATCTTTTTCACAGATCTCCTCAATCCGTAAACATTGAAATTCTCCAGTCTACGACGACTTGGTACATCAGTCATTGCGCAAGGTATAAGACCTTTCTGCCCAAATATACCTGGATTCAAGTTAACCTCGGGCAGACCTGACGGTACCCACAACCAATGCCTACTTACCGCCGCAGGAATTGGTGACCACACCTTGGACTGGGTTGCCTTGCTACACGGAGCCGCCGAGGCGAGGAAGAAGGAGCTAGCAAGAGGGAGCTAAGTGGCCGTTTGCGACCATGCACTTGCAACACAACCCCATCTTATGATTGACCCCATCTGATGATGATGATGATCTTATGTTGTGCTTATGCACAACCCCAGGGTGGGCTTACTTTAACAATAAACCATATAATAAACCAATAAACATGCCTATAATATTACAATCCCCATATATATCCGATTTTAATCTTGATCACGCCCATATAATTCTTTGAAAAAATAACTCTTAATTGTTTATAAAAATTCTAACATACACTTTCAAAAATGAGATTTTTAACTCATTACGTTCTTTCGGACACTATAGCTCGTGTAGGCATATATAAAATTTTGAACTGGGTATATTTTAAAATCATGAATAATGGATCGAGGAAGAATTAAAAAAAAAAAATTTCAATAGGCTCGTCTTGATACAACATAAAGATTATAATTTTCTAGGGGAAAATCTACTTAAATTATACTATGAATGAATTGAGGATCGTAGCCAATTTTCTTGCTCGTTTTCCAAGTATATATTTCAGATTCAGGAAGAAGATCTTCTTCTGCAAAATACGTAAAGTTTGACTGAATATTAGGAAGACGTACAGGCAATGCAGTAAATGGATATCTGAGGAATTTATCTTCCAAAACTGTTGAAGGCCTCCTTCCGAGTATGTGCTCTGAGGATGCCATGACCTCAGCGGGTATGAGGTGGGTATCCAAGCACCTGTGAGATACCGGATACTACAGCAGCGCCTTGGCATTCCCATTCACAGAGTGGAACAGGCCCCATTCATCAGGCGCGCTCCGATACGCCTACCCCTCCCTCTCCTATCGAAACTAATCAGCTGATTAGCTGCTTCCTTCGCGTCACGCCGCCTGACCGCCAGTTCTACCTCCGCCCTCGGGAACTGATCGTTCGGGGGCAAATGTCGTTCATCCTATCAATAGACCTCTTTAATAGTTACCAAAACATCAATTTGCTGAATATTTATTCATGAATTATCATGAAATTCCAGACGAAAATACATTTATACATTCAACTATGATTTAAATGATTACGTAATTCAAATGGGATTGAAAAAACAAAGAATTTATTACATTTTTAAATATGAATCATACATAGATTTAAAAGTAAAAAAAAAAAACAACAACATCCATACTAAAGATCTAAATTTAAAAATAAAGACTATAAATTAGACGTGCGAATTTACTTAATTCAAATTTTGTTGTATACATTAATAGCTGAATTCGGCCAAAAAAAGAAAGGCAGACAAATAATGAGAATCATCAGGAAAGAGAGGGAGGAGGTTCAAAGGGATACCAAATTGATTAATCGCCAATATCGTTTTAACTATTTTTATGAAATAAAATCATATCAGATGTAAAATTTAGTTTGAAATTTTTTTTTTTTTTTTTTGTATTTATTCATAAATGTTTTGCGCATGGACAATAAAGAGATTTAGTAATGCAGTATTAGTCTCGAATATTACGCCTCACCTCCGTCTAAATAACAAAACATTACAATTTTTTTTTTTTTTTGTAACAATTTACAAATATTTTATTCATAATACTAATAATAATGGAGATTATTAAATTTCATCTCATCTCAATACCCTCTTTCAGCCAATGTTTTCGTTGATTTTGAAAAGGAAATTCCCATACTGAATTTGTTTTTTTCATTTTTAAAAGCGAATGCCTCCTAACCATTGTAGTTACTTTCTCAGTTAACTTCCTTAGAGCTTTGAGACTCTCTTTTATGGGAGAATTATAATAAAAAAATGGAATGTCCACATTAATTACCTCTGTATTAATTTCAGGTTGTTTTACTGAGATAGCTAACAATAAAACATCCTGTTGATGTTGAGGGGGTTAACGAGCATCATTACACATCCCTTCGGATTTTACAACTGAGAAGTAATTCTTAGCACGCTTCCAAATTAGAAAAACGTTTTAGATCATAAATGGCCTCTGGATCCCACCATATTCCCGTATAATCGACTTTTATTGGAATCAAAGCTGACATGTTTAAAACCAGAATACACCCCATAGTTCAATGATAAATTTTAAAAACACTATCATGAAGGAAATAGTGAATGAAATCATACTGCCAATATCTTTTTTCACGTCCCATAGTTCCCCTGGTGAGTTGGACAGGAAATGATTCACACACGAACTGTTCCACTCGCCGCAAGTTGTACGGACACAGCTGTCGGAGCCAACTGACGGGATAAGTACAGGACTGGGAGGAGCATACAGCGAAGACTGTGTCATTTGTGCTGGTATCATGGTGTAATTATACCTGGAAGGCTACATTGAGAAGTGTGTCAAGTGCCAAAGGTATTCGGTATTCAAAGTTACTCCTTGAAGTTTCTAAAGAACTACTTAATATTCTAGTGACCTTGAGAGTTCACGAGTTCAGCCTTAAGCCGACTAGAAAATTCCACCCATACTTCATAAATATCTCAGACGCCATGAATCGGCTTTACTTCCTGGAGCTTGTCTGGATAATGGTAGATTAAGCATATTGACTCATCAGAATAGTTTTTATTTTTCTCCTATCTCACCAACATGATACCAAAAGTGATAACAAACGTCTGTGGTAATAAAATTCGTTAATGTGTGAACTCCTGTAGGTATTTTGGGAGAAATAATATTTTAAAATCTCAAAATATTTCTTTATTTTCAGTTTTATGAACATTTATAAGACTAAATTGTTTTAAAATTCGATAATCTTGTTTTACAAAATATAACATATTTTATTGATGGATATTCTTTCTAATTGTAATTGACTAATTTCTAAAATAGATAAATGTTGGGGAAGGTTATTGAAATCGCAAAAAAGTGTAATGAAAGGGTTTTAAATAAGCGTAACATATTACAATGGGTTAAACTGTGTAATGAAACAGCGTAAAATGCAATTACCAAGAATGTCAGGGTCCATGTTGCAGTAAAACTAATAACCTCTCCATAGTGAGGTTTGACGTCACTTATTATACGAACGCCACACATATGGCAGTTAAGCAATATACGCATATAACTTCTTTCAGACTTGAAGACTTCAGAGAGTACTCTCATAGCATTGTTGTACTACTCCGTAGAATTAATTGTTTTATAGGGCGGCCTCACAGCCCAACAAGTTTGAGCAAAAGTTTTACCCCCGCGCATCAATAAAATCAACTTATATATATATATATATATATATATATATATATAGANTATATATATATAAATGAAAAATATATAAAAACAAATAAATAAAAGAATGAACAACTATTTTTTTTTCTCTTTAGAGGATCGAATATAGTCACTCCGGTTGTTCATGCTTACTAGTATGGGAGAGATTTGTTGAATGGTCCTACTAATATTACTCATACTTGGGGAATGTATACGCAATCAGTTATATATTGACATAAAAAAGAGTAAATGAAGACATTTAATTCACAGACCGGAGTGAACTATTTAGATTTGTAAAAATCTAAATTAACTTATTTAATAAATGTTTTTCTTAAACGTGTTATAAAACATAAACATTATAAATTATGTTCTCTAATAGAACAATAAAACATAGTATAACATAATATAATTATGTTCACGTAGGCTTCGTCGGTCGTCAGATGTATTTACCATTTCATCTTCCGGGTTGGACCGAGTCATCATTTCATCACCGACTCGGTCCAACCCGGAAGATGAAATGGTAAATACATAATATAATTATGTTAAATAATGCTCATGACTTATATAACAACTTTACTATTATAAAATTAGGTTTTCCTCCAAAAACCCCTTCTCACACATCCGCTTTCAACTGAAGTAAAAACCATAATAATGTTCGTAATGTAAAAACTAAATACTGACATTTCTATGTTTCAATAATACAAGGGCTGGCCTAAAATTATAAATTACATTCTTATATAGTTTCATTTATTAAAAAAGTTAAATTACGTTCGAAAAAAAATTTTATGATTTGAAATTCTGATAACCCTCAAAAACTCCCTCTCACATTATAAATTCCAGCCATTAATGACCCCCCCCCCCTGACCAATGGTATGCGATAATAAACGTAAATAACTAATTTGCTCTCACTAATCTAAAAGCAGTTGAATGCCTACACACACAAATAAAATTCTGAAAGGATCATGTTTGTATTCAGGATCAATCAACATCAGTAAAACAAATTTCAGAGCACAGCTCAATTTTTTTTGAGAAAATCTGCTAAATGACTAAATATAAGCGTGACACTTAAAATATAAGCATGGAGGGAAATTGTTGTATACATCAATTATAATATATTGTTATCATCAATGTTATCATATTGTTCTTATTGATATATACAACAGAAATAATGAAAAACACGAGATGTAATAAAGTTACTCACCTTAGGTCCGACGGGTCGAGGCCTACCCGCGCACAGGAATCTCAGTGCCACTTCACCTGTTCCCAAAGAAAAATATTTAATACAAATTAAAAGAGAAATAAAAAAGTTTTAATATAAAATTATACCTCAATTCAAGGGCAACGAAAAGGGGTTGGTGATTATTTAAAAACATAAGCCAGAGAAATTTACAGATAAGGACCATTCCTTAAGTCCATACGTTTGCTTGAATTTAAAAATTTTGTTAGATTTCAAATTAAACTAATAATAGATTTATTATATATTTATTTATGCAAGGCATAGATTAAATAATAGTAGGGTATGAGTGAAATTCAATTTTTAGATAAATNTTTTTCATTTTCGTTATCCCACTGGCTTCTAGGGTCTGTTGATTTGGAATATTCATTCTATTGTGCCCTGTTCCCAATTTCGCAGTTCACCCCATAAATATTAAATATTATTAATGATGATAAGGAACTTATTTATTTTCCAAGGTCCAGTGCATAGATATTTTTAGTACATTTTATCCTACAATATATTTGAATAGAAAAGTGTATGAAGAGGTAAGTAATGGTCCATCTTCATAGTATTTAGTAGCTAGAGCCGGAGATAATATCAAAGCATATATAATTTCTATAATAATATAATCTGTCTAAGTCTCACTAGCTACATCAAACTTTCACAAGTGCTATTCACGAACGAGGTAAGTTAAAATACGGTTAATTAGCACTCTTTGTAATACTCTGGAATAACAATATTATTATTGTGTATGCGGGGTACAAAATAAAATCACGCACCCTACTTAAATGGCACTATTAGGACAAAAACGTTATCCACCACTGGCTGGCTTTAATTATAAATATGATGGTGCCTGGATTTAAAAATTTAAAATTCGCATTTTTTACATATAATGAGAAAAAAAATAAAGTAAGAAAAAAAAAATGTAATCACATTAAAAAGCATCCTAAGAGACGGAGATAAAAAAATTTCAGATAAAAATGCTTTATTATTAACATAAAACTGGAAACATCTAACTCAAAAAATGGTTTTTAATATTTAATATTTAATTATTTAATATGTATCTAAAACTTGCTCCAATTTTGTGCTATCTTAGTGTGCGAGTGTGAGTATTTTAGTAAAAAGATTATAAATTAACAATATGGTTCATTTTTTCAATAAGAGAAATGAATATATTCTATAATGCTTTTTAATCTATTGATTGATTAAGCATATTATGATTTGTAAGCTGTCAATTTGAATGTTTCTTTGACTGTTATAACTAAACTACAGAATAACAAAAGTAAACTTTTAAAGTGCAGAAACACACAAAGAGAGAGATTAGATTAGATACCTTTATCGTCATAGGATATACATTCATTCTTCCTGACAATTTTAAGCTACTTCTAAAAGTACACTTATTTATTCCAAAATAAATCAGTACATTGATTTTAAAATTACAAAAAAAA
>KZ807413.1:229559-241644 GCA_000696205.2 Oncopeltus fasciatus
TATATATATAGTAAATAAAAAGCAGCTGGCTTAAAAACAAAGGATAACAATTATTACAATGCAAGTTAAGCGCTAATGACTATCAGCAGTCGATGCGCAATATAAGAAAAAAAAATTCCTTTAGATAAGTATATATATTGTAAATAGGAACAGGTCGGAGAAAGAGTTGAAGACACAAAAAGAAAAAAACATTTTCGGGGAGAATTATCGCCCTTCGTCGGTGGGGAGTGAAGATAGTCTCTCTTCTCTCCCCAATGACGCTTCGTCAGCAAGAAAGAGAGATTTGATTAAAAGATCAGAGAATTTATTTTGAAACTTTCTTTTAACTAGTTAAAATATTAAAATTTATTTATAAATAAAATTAGAATTAGACAAATTATGTACAGTGGAAAATTAAGGTTTTACATTTTCTTTTAAATATTTTCGAACAGATTTTTTTTTTTTTAAACCAGTTTCGATAATGTTTTGATGATTTATGATTATCTCCTTATCTCTCACTCTCTCTCTCTTTCTCTCTCTCTATCCCTGGTTCTCTTTTTCCATCACTTTTAAAAAATTAATACTAGAAATACACACTTCCTAAAATTATCCTAGTATTTTTTTTGTTTTTTTTTTTGTTTTGTCACAAGCAATATTGTTCATAATCAATATCAATACCAGTATCGAGTAATATGGTTTAATTTGGTTTTCAGAAGCATTTTTCATTTCAGCAACAAACGAAACTTCAGGTCTTTTATTATTATTTTCAAGATAATAACGTTACATATAATTTAATAGTCAATAATATAAAACAATGCACACATAGTGTGAAATACATTAACCCTCAGAAAACTCTTCTTCCCGAAGTAGTCTTTCAGGAGGAAATTCAATTTAAACCCCTCCCCAAACAGGTAAATAATTCAGCCTTGACGGGTGTGAAAAAGTAACTGGTTAACAGAGATACGGGCAGGCGCGATGTGACTTCCCCAACACAGGATATCGCAGCAATAAATAAATTCAACTGCTAATTAAGTTAGGACTCTTAAGAAGGAACCGTGTGGGATTTCCTGGGGGGGGAGCGAGCGGACAGGAGCAAAACTAAAACTGCCCCGAGGAAATGCGAGAAAGGAATCCAACTGACTGCGGCATTAAGCACTCGGCGACTCGGGAGAGAAAAAGTCGTAGAGCACAGACAAAGACAGATACGTGTTGGGGCAATGAGAAGTACCGCTTCCCGCCCCGAGAAACAGCTCAAGGCCGAGCTACTTGCTGAGGGCTCAAGAAGGCAAAAAGAGCAAGTGGACGATAAATTCCTCTCGGCTTAGAAGTAAAGCCGTGAAGGCGATCTGTGGCCAGGCGACTGAATCATAGCGACATGAATGACAAGCCCACAAGAGGGGAAGGCAGTGTTAAACGGTAAATGTATTCAAATCACGAAAGTGTAAGTGGAGTTTATTCAAATGAAGCGGTCCCCCCCCCCCCCCTGGCGGAGGGCTCGTGATTCATGAAAATTACCCCGGCGAAAGAGCCTCGTGAAGAAAGCCTGCCTTCTCTCATGGGGCAGTCGCTCTCCTTGTGCACGGCAGCTTCTTATGAACATCCGTGTAGTTACAGGAGGATACCGTCGTAACTCTTAGGCCGCACAAAGGAGACTCACATCCGCGGCAGGTATACGATCTTGCAGACTTCGTCCAGCCGGCTTTACATAGGGGGAGAGAATACACCAACTTGGCACTTCATTTTGTCTACATTCAGCTAAGCTATAGGTGATCCCATTATGGGAACCCGTTATCGCGAGCTGTCTACAGCTCCATTGTACAGCTCGGGAGTATCTGACTCTCTTACGAGAAAGAAATACAATTATAGAAAAATTAAAATAAGAATAATTATATATAGGCAGATAGTTCTGGACTACTTTATTTTTCCCCATTATTAAAGGTAGGTTTCTAATAAGTGATGACTGTTTCCCTAAGAAGAAGCAAGGAAAATTCGACAAAAAGGAAACGACCAATTAACACATGATGAAAGTTAATATTTATTCATATAAAATGAATAAATAGGTTGACAAATAAAAATGAGATATAACGAACTAATTTTAGATATAAAAAGCTAATTTGTACATCACTGCATCTATATTTTTTTGGATACGAACAAAGCATATTAGTAGTAAAGAATTTGTTAGGGTTCGGTAAAGGTGGAAACAAAAAATACAATTTTAAAAAAGTGTATATTTTTGCCGACGTTTCGGCTAACATTGTAAGCCATCTTCAGGGCTATCATGAAGACGATAGGGGACGTGTTGTCGACTGAATCAGATGTTCATGACAGAGGTGTTATTTGATTTGAAACATTTGATCCCGGTGGCACGACGTCACCCAAAACCCCGAAAGTAGAGAATGTGTACCAATAATCTCTAAAGTTCGCGGTGAATCTTGGCGATACGACAGCCAGCTGTACGCTATCCAGGGCTGCTGGAAACCCCACCGCTTTCACTCCCTCCGATGAGCGGAGGCGAAGTACCCTCTCTCAAGTCCAACGGTGACAAAGACCTGAGGCTTCTGCGAAGACGGGAGGAAGCGCTTTGAGCAGCTCCGGGCTTTATTAGCAGGACTGTTCGAGAGATCGCGGACCGCTGGCTCGGAAAATTCGATCATGCTCACCAATGCTCGACTCACTAGGAAATACGCCGAGGCGAGATCTCTTCCAACGAGATTACCGATTGCCAACACCTGTTTCTAATAATAACAAATTGTTAACATAATGTTACAAACAGAATTAAAAATTAAAACATCCCTGTTGCATTAAGCCATTTTTATTTAATTCATATAATATGTTGTTCAATACTTAAAAGTGGTACTCTTTGGTCCACTTTGTTCAAATATCGAATGAAACATCTACTGAATATTAAAATGATCCCCTCCCCCACTAAAAGAACTTCCCTACAAGATTATTGAAGTGCATAACGCAATTATATCATTATTACGACAAAAACACATTTGAAAGTAAAAGTAAATACAAAGTTAAGAATTAAGACGGATTAAACAGAAAGGGAGAAAAATATCTAATGGCTAAAAAAAAATTGTTATATAATAAATAACTTAAGAGAAATATCACTTATGATATTATACAAAACAATGCGGTAGAAATTCTCTACTAATTATCCCAATACTATCCTTATCCTATTACAATCGATGTTCTTTATTAATTATTCTCATTCTCTATTAAAATCTACAAGAACTTTAGGAATGTATTCTATATCCTTATAAACTTATTTAAAAGAATAACTAACGATTTTTTTTTTTTGTTTCTTTTAAAAATATTGTTTCTAGTCTGTTAAAAATTTAAAATCTGTTAAATGACTAGAGAAGTAGGAAAAGCAAGGACCAGACCTTGACGGGAAGGGCCAATTGACACCTGCTTCCTTTCGTCTAAGAAAGAAAGTAAGGTTACTTAGAAATCATTATTAGATTCTTCTAGACCTGCCTCGACCTTTCCCTGGAGTTATAAAAGCAGCTCACCACCCGAGTCAGTGATAAGTTTGTATTACTCAGTGTCAGAGTCCTTGTCAAATCGCGTGTATCAGGGCCTCGGACTGGTTGTAGCCTTTGAAGTCCCAGTAACAATGAATAAGTAACAGTAATTAACAAGTTATTTTAAGGTCTATATGTATATAAGCATAATTATTTGTAAATCTCTGTTAATCAATATAAGTAATTTATATTTTCTATTTCTTTATTTATTTATTAGTTAGGAAGGGTAGTAGGCTGCGTTGTAATTAGTAAGTGTACTCAATTGTAATGATATATTAACTTTAATTTATATTAGTTCTAAATTATTAGTGACCAGTAGCCAATAACAATACTATACCTCCTCATTCAAATTGCTAAAAATAATCTGCTTGCATAAAAAGTTCTGTAAATAATTCACAATATATGTAATTATTTTTTAGGGAGTGTCTTAAATTTTGACATAAGGTCTAACATATGCTTGTCAAAACTAAGTTGACCCTAAAAATATTTGCCTTGAACATTAATCCAAATCAGATAACATTTATTATGAAAATTAGTGCCGAAATTTAATTCGCCCCCAAAAGAGGGTGAGGTATTGGTTGTGATGCGCTTGATAGGCTCCAAATTAAGCACTAAAACGAATAGAACAAACTAGGAACGATTATTATTATGTCAGAATCAATGTGTAGTAAACGAATCCAGCATTTGAGAAGCGATTCCTTAGTTTTAAAATTATCGATAAGACGTGTTCCAATCTCCCACCAGAAAGTTCGGGAGAGTAATTCGAAGATGCAGTATGAGGAATGCAAGTGAAATTTCCTCAACAGCTTGAGAACCACGAACTCCTCACGCTGATAATTGCCTGATTACCATGGCTGTGAGAAGTCTCCAACTGTCTATTCTTACTTTCTCTATCACTGCTAGAAGATTTCACCCAAGCATATACAGTAACGCATCCTCGGGAAGGTTGTTGCTGTAGGCAGACCCATATTCCAGCAAATCTACACTCTATCGTTCCTCTTTCTAAATGTTAATCGCACAAGCCCCGTAAACTTAACGTCTTAAACAGGATAGCCAAGAAACGTATGTGTGTGCATGTATTTTGTACACTACTACTGCAAGTAAGACCCCTCCAGATTGGGCAGATGAGACTTGTCCAGCTTTCTTTCTATTCAGATCATGGGGAGTAGATAATAAATATATTACGGCTTTCATCTGATCTCCTTCACTTTTAAACAGTTTTCCTGGCAAGCAATCAATTTTGGGAGATTTCCCAGTTATCAACTTTGATACTGCCATTTCCCCAACTTGATTAATTTGAATTTTGACAATTTGACAAGCCTAACACTTGTTTTCTACGACTTCTTACCGTCCCCCTAGAAAGTCTTTTGTTCTTCGATTTTCCTTAATTTTCTTTTTTCCTTAATAGCTTTCTAGCATTCCTCAATGAGAAACTTATTTGTTTTTAGCGTTTTCGATGGTTTTTTTTTCACCATGTGAGCTATTTAATACCTATATTTTTACCACCCCTTTACAATGTTTGTAGACCAACAAATTCTCTAATTTTAGGAATTGGTACCAATTCTTCTCAATTTTAGTATAGGATTTCATCAGGCGTTATCTTGATTTCCGAAGTAGCCCGCTGGATTCTGTAATAATGCAGTAGAAATCCTCAAGGAATACAGGTATAATTTTTAAATTATATATTATATTTATCCTCACCTTCTGTGGGTATGTTGTCGAGGTGTTTAACCACTGACCCTAACTGTGAAGGATGTACCAAAAGTTCTGTTACTTTAATTCCTTCCAAAAGGAATATATTATATTATATTTATCCATCACCACTAATACATGTGTGACTATGGAGATCAATTGAGAACCATTTCCAGTCCATCTTACTTACTGAAGGGCTGATATGTCTGCAAAGTATTTTTTTTTTCTATTATTTATTAACACAATTTGAGTAGCTCCTTGTCTGTATATGCTCTCGACATTCTATGAGTAAAGCTGGAGACCTTTGTACAAATCCGGGCTTGTCACCGTTTATGAATCATAAGTCAGGAGGTTAATTTTAGATTTCGTAACCACGTAGTTTTCCCGAGAACGGAGTGATTAGAACCCCGTTAACCTTGGAGGATCAGTGATTATCTGTCCCAACTCCCTTAGATGAGTTGTCATTTGTAGACTTACAGGAAAAATCAAACCATGATGGGGAGGGGGTATCGTACCTTTTCCTTGTCCAAGAGGATTATTATAAAATTTTTGATAAAAAAAATCTTATTAAAAGAAATATTTGAAGATTTAATGAGGGGTTTTAGATTTCTTGTTTTACAATTAATCCCTACAATAAGAGTTATTTTTGTTTTTTTTAATTCTTACTGGGACACATTTTAGAAAATATCTGAATACATTTTGATTAAATGTTGAATAATTTTTGGTTAATCTTTGTTTACAATAAAAGACAATTTGGAGTGGCTGTTTCAGAGATATTCCGGAAGAATTATCTTTATCAGGAAATAATTTCTCTTTGTCTTTAGTGAGCTGTTTTCTTGCTTCAATGAAATAATGGGAATGAGATAACGCTTTAATGCCAGAACTCAGTTTGAGAGGTTTGAAGCAATGAGTGCAGACCTGCTCCTCGCTAGACCTGAGATTATCTGTCTTTGATGCTTTGACAAATCAATTAGTACCTTCATTTTAACAAGATAATTTCAAGAAAGATGTTTTCAAGACATAATCTCTAATATGACATGTTACTAGAAGGCTGTGTTAAAAGCCAAAAGTGCTAATATTACTATAGGGAACATACTAAAAGTGTAGAGTGTACTGCTTGTAATAATTTATTTTTATTTTTATTTTTACCTTGTAAAAAAAAATTATTGCGAATATTTTTTCCTTAAAATATATTGGAAGCATAAATTTATCTATTTAAATTTTTGTGAGAAGTCTCAATAGATTAGTAATAAACCTAAACAGATTGGATGAAAGTTTCCATTTGGTTAAAGTAAGAGGAAAAATAAATCATTCATTCCCCTCTCTTTAATCCCCTACTTACCAGCCCCAATTTTTTTTTTTTTTTTTATCAAATCTTTTGTTCAGTTATTTCACGTGAAAAGGAAAGAGAGTGGGGGGGGGGGATCAGATGAGAGGCGCTGGATAGAGAAGAAAAAAGATGGAATCAGGGATAAAGAAATGAGAATCCTTACGCCCATTCCTCCTTCCCATCTCCATTCTGGATCGCTTTTCTGAATCCTTTTGCCTACATATTTTTTTTTTTCCCACTCACTCACACAGTTCTCCTCCCACACACCCCTTCTATCTATCTCTCTCAGAAAGAAAAGGAAGTATACCGCCTCCCTCAGACGTAAGTTTCCTTCACTTGTAGCTCTTCCAGACCGCAGTAATGGCATAATGAGAGGGGACGCAGCATTGTTGTTATTAGTTGGGGTTAACGAGGCGTAGGAAACGCCCGCGGGCTGCCACTTTGCTCTGCAAACATGTAATTATCTCTGCTTTCCACGCAAAACATATTCCAATCTTCAACTGCTTCAGTTCTGACTGATCCCGTCTCGTCTGGCCCCTCTGCTATTCTAATTGCCGTGGGTACCGCGGGTTGTCATGTTAACATTCGATCCGTAATTACCCTCTTCTTCGTCTAGACAAAAATTAGGCATTTTCACATTCAGTCTAACAAGAAGAGTAGAAGGGACTTCGGACTTGATCCTAGAATTATAACTTGGATACCTTATGAAAGATAGGATCTCGTTCCTCTATGTGAGAAAGCATATGAGAAGGCACTTTTCCTTCATAATACTATAGTGATACTTCGCGGCCGCTAGAACTTTGGATATGCCCCAGGTTAAACTGTAGTCTAGGTAAAGAGGAAAGTTTCCAAAGAGAATGGATCAATGATGCAGCAACATGGGCTAAATCTGGCAGTAGACAACACAGGAATTGTAGCAATAGGGTCCTTTCCATGCGCCTTAAGGACCTCAAAGCCAGAACTTTGACAGTACCGAAGTACTTTGAAGTGGCATTAGGAGGGATGCTCTTCTTCTTGAAGCACTTTCGAAAGACGGTGAATTGGACGGCCATCCTGACGGCCTAACTCAGCAGAACAAGCAAGACAAGTGAGGGGTTTACCATCACCAATGGCCAATGTAAGAAAGAAAAGTAAGTGTTTGCATGGGGGTAGCCTCATTAGAACATTCCAAAGAAAAATGTCAGGGGCAAGTGGGGAAGTAAATTTAAAGGGGGAATTGTGTGCTTATAATAAAAAGTTTGGTGAGATTATAATTACCAGATACATTGCCTTGGAGGACTTCACACACTGCCCCAAAATAGGTCATAAGGCACAATAAGGCATTAGCTTATGGAATAAACAACGTTCTCATATGTAAAACATGAGCTCGTGCAAAGTTATATAATCTAAAGCTTCTATGAATCTTAAAAAGTCGAAACCTTAACATTGGAGTGGGTGTTAAACATGAATTACCTTTCAATATAATCAGAACAATAATGACAGGTAATTACTGACATCTTATACCGAACAGGTGATTTTGCAAATTATTTTTAGGGATTCTTCATCCCTTTGAACGAAATAATTCAGAATCGCATTTTAAACAAAATTTAGATAAGTACAAATAATGAGTTTTACTAGAGTAGATAGTGAACTATATAGATAGTGAACTAATCTTCAAAAGGTTAGTAAATGTATTATTATTAAAACTATGATTATCTATAAAAATTCGTGAGAAGAAACTAATTTCTTTGAATTTTTATAATCCTAAATTAAATACTCTGTAACGAATAAAATATAACAAGTACAATGAAAAATATGAATTTTTATATATAGTAATTGCAGGCCCCAGCAAGAAAAATAAATTGTAGAAATTATCATTAATTTTTTTTCTAGAGTAAACTTAAATTTATTTAATGTACGCATGAGATGAATAATTTGATTGAAAACATCTAACTATCCACTAATTTCCGTTGGAGACGTCATGTGAGGCTGTGGACTGAATACCCAAGGCAAAATCCCTTGTGATCTGAGAGGCAGTGATTGTCAAAAGGGCTGAATATCTAAAGAAAGATGGCACTCAGTTTTAGAGATATGGGCACTTTAGTCACAAAAACAATAAATATAAAAGAATTTGCCCCTTTTTTTCGATTGGTCGATTTTAATGCAGAAATAAAATAAATTCTTATTAAAAGCACATTTTAGAAAATATCTGAATACATTTTGATTAAATGTTGAATAATTTTTGGTTAATCTTTGTTTACAATAAAAGACAATTTGGAGTGGCTGTTTCAGAGATATTCCGGAAGAATTATCTTTATCAGGAAATAATTTCTCTTTGTCTTTAGTGAGCTGTTTTCTTGCTTCAATGAAATAATGGGAATGAGATAACGCTTTAATGCCAGAACTCAGTTTGAGAGGTTTGAAGCAATGAGTGCAGACCTGCTCCTCGCTAGACCTGAGATTATCTGTCTTTGATGCTTTGACAAATCAATTAGTACCTTCATTTTAACAAGATAATTTCAAGAAAGATGTTTTCAAGACATAATCTCTAATATGACATGTTACTAGAAGGCTGTGTTAAAAGCCAAAAGTGCTAATATTACTATAGGGAACATACTAAAAGTGTAGAGTGTACTGCTTGTAATAATTTATTTTTATTTTTATTTTTACCTTGTAAAAAAAAATTATTGCGAATATTTTTTCCTTAAAATATATTGGAAGCATAAATTTATCTATTTAAATTTTTGTGAGAAGTCTCAATAGATTAGTAATAAACCTAAACAGATTGGATGAAAGTTTCCATTTGGTTAAAGTAAGAGGAAAAATAAATCATTCATTCCCCTCTCTTTAATCCCCTACTTACCAGCCCCAATTTTTTTTTTTTTTTTTTCCAAANAATGACATTAATGAATGTCACATAAGGAGAGGAGGTGACCAGTGTCACCACTCTCAATTATAGTTAAATGATAAATACATTGAAGATAAAAATATAATACTATTAAAAAGCAATTAGTTTTAATTTTAAAAAACAAAAACAAAAAAAAAACGAAATAGTCCCTTATATTATACTGTTAAACTCTGATTATTTAAATTAAAAATAAAAACATTTTTTCTTTGTACCAAACTTTTTTGCGTTAATAATGCATTTGGATTGTACTTGACTACTGATCTATGTCGCTTTTTGGTAAGAAGGTAAATTGGGAAAAGAGGACCACGTGGTTCAATACTCACCGTGCACTTGATTGCTACTTGCTTTTGTACTTATGCAGTTTTTCTCTCATCCAGTCTTATAAGAGATGTAGATATATAATAATCTATGAAAATATATCATTTCTAGATATTTACAAGTGTCAAAGTTAAGATGGTAGACTAGTATAAAGTTATTACTTCCTCATTCGTAATGCAATACTAAGTTGAAACTAAAGTGCGGGAACTGGGCTTTTAAAGTTCAACAGAAAGTCCTTGTCGGTTATCGGAAAGCTGTGGGAGAAATGCCATCCCGGAACCGGCCTGCCACTAGAGGTCAGCACTGACAAATCAGCTGTGATTGTGGGAGAGTAATTACAACTAGCTTGAGACTTCAGCTGACTAGGCAGTCCACACACCTTTGCTGACCATCTCTCTCTCTTGCTTTGTCCATTGTCCAGCATGGTGTGAGGTAGTGTACACCATCCTACATCCCACGGAGCACCTTCATACTTAGGCCTATATCCAACAGTAGTCTCATAAGAGACAACAAATGACAAAAATTGTTATATAGTCCTGCAGGTTTTACTGTAGTACATATTAATGTACTTATTTTATACTACTTATATCTATATAGTACATATAAAATACTACTTATTTTATGAATATTTGATTAATATTACCAATATATAAACATTTAGTGATATTATTTTCAAATGCCTTCTTCGAAAAATAATTATGATTCCTTAAATCTTTTCGAGGACCAATCCCTCAAAAATAGTCCACCTTAAAGAGAGCAGTTCAGTACGTATCATTGGGCAACGCACTGCTATCCTCACAGGATTTAAAGAATCCCTATCGCAAAACTCTGTTATTTTGGTGCTATAGTTGTTATTAAATCCTACGACTTATTGCTTATTTATTTTCAAATGATCCAGTCGGTTAACAACAATCAGAAGTACAGTAAACCTGGAGATTATATCATAAGGGTAGGTTATTTGAAGCCTTACATATAAATCACTGTAGTTACAAGGTAGTAGCCCTAAAGATTGTGAAGGGGCGTTCACCATCCAGTTCCAGGTTCACAAATCCCAAACTGCGTTCCTTGTTAAATCCATTGTTTAGCTATAAACTATAAAATAGAAACCAGGAATGCAAGCTTCCGCAATGTTTTTTTTCTAGCCACCGAATAGTAATACTTGACAGTCATAAGTGCTTCCTCCATTGTAAATTGTGGGATTTATTTTACATAATTCCATGACTTTTTTTTTTTTTCTTTTTTTTTTTAAACTTTTGTTGAGAAAAATTACCATGACTAAATGGTAAGTAGGCAAACCTAGATAACTTTTAAGACATTAGGTTCATTCCTCATTCCTGCTATCCTTCAACCTCTTGCCTAGTCAGATAATTCACAATGCAGCCGACAATTTCACTTAAACATTTAGATCCTTAATTCACTGAAATATATCTTGTCCCTACAATTTAAGCAGAAACATAAATAAGAAGGAAGTAATATTTTATAAAGCCCTGTACTAGAGATTTCAGCGGAATTAATTAATTACATAAATAATACTTAAACTGAGAGAAACATATACAAACTATACTATTAATAAGAGGGAATAGAATAAAAAATCTATCTGTCCCAGCCAGGAATTTATTCTATTCCCTCTCATTAATTGTTTAAAATTTACGTGGGATAAAAAACCACAACCAAATAAAATATTTATAAGCAAACTATATTTTTTTTACCTTTAAACTCGTGTATAAAGAAGTTATCCATACGTGTCTGTAGATATGACCTAACGACCTTCGACACCTACAGTCAGGAAGTTCAACGCTTACATGGTTTTTGTAACTCACACAGCAATTATTTATTTATTTATGATACTTTCTTAGGTGAAAATAAAATAATATAGAGATTTCAAGATGAAAATGGCAGGTAATAATGATATGCAAGTTGCAAAGCTATAAGACGTGTGATGAGCGGGGTAAAGCGAGTAGACAAGCGAGCTGAATTCTGGCGGGAAGTGGCCAGTTTGTTTGAGGAACGTGTGTGCGCCCAGCTGTTTCTGGTGGATAAACAGAGCATCTACAAATATTTGACTCCCAAATCGTCAGTTCGACTTCAAAGGGGCAGTTTACCGCCCGCCACAGGCAATTAAAGTAGATTTATCATCCTCCCTGTCCTCCCTCAAAGAAAGTCCAGAACATGTTTCAAAGACATCAAACATATAGTTGCCCATTATAAAGATTTATAATAAAGGCATTTTATCCAATCGAGGAGCAACCATATAAATTTAAGCATTTGCATTTCATGTATGTATGTATATTATATATATTTACTTATATTTCAAATTTGTAATATTTTTAGAAACCTCCCCCCCCCCCA
>KZ807413.1:253036-270873 GCA_000696205.2 Oncopeltus fasciatus
AGTTAAGCTAGGCTTCAACAGTATATATATATATATACATATTCAGTTGTTTGGTTCTTCGGCAGGTCAACCTACTTACAGCTGAAATCATCTCTCACTCGCTAATGACAAAATAAGAATACATTTGGGATTTCGGAGGCGCATTATTGACATCAAGGGCGGAAGATGGGATACAAGTGATAGGGAGACGGAAGTGCTCGAGAGACGCCCGCTTCCTACGCCTGCCACCAGGTGGCCAGAGGATCGTCTTACCCCTGCATCGATATCGCGCTATCTCGAAACAGCTGTTTCAGCACGTGGGCCACCACCACGATCACAACAAAAAACCAACGCCATACCAAAGAGGAATAAAAAAAACCCACATTCTCTCCCGCCGGCAGCCATTTAACTATAATTAGATTTGGACCGAATCGAATTTTATCAAGCCCGAGAGATAGCCTTCAGCAAAGATTTTTACTCCTTTCATTTATGTTTTTATTTTAATTTTTTAATGGCAGTCACTCCTTTTATATTCTCGTTGAAAGCTTCATTATACAGTTAATTCAGGTGCTCGCTTGTGGGAAGACAGACGAACAACAAATCCACTTTAGTTAATAGCCCATCTGGAAAGAATTTGAATCAAAAGGGGGGAGGGAGTCCCTCGAGGGCAGAGCTTTTGCTTCAAGAGCTAACTCAATCATCGCTCCTAGTCTCATTTGGTTATTTAAATTCTGAAAGATGTCATCTGTGATGGAACGTGTGGATGAGGAAAGTCAGTATCCCTTGATAAGCTAGAACTATTACTTGACCATAAAGCAAACTAGCTATAAATACCGATTTTATGAGGAACATATAAACCATTTTTGTGTATTAAATACATACATACCCAAAGCACATTACTTTTCAAATGCCAATTAGAAACCTAGAAATATTAACATATCTATAATAACTGTGTACGAACACATTCATAAATTATAAAAGTTATACATGTAATTCATGAGAAATCGGTTGGAGATGTTTTATTGAATGCCACTTAGTGCAACTTAAGTCTAAATTTCATATATATGCTTATCCTAAATTGTCTTTGAGTTAAAAATAACAATATTTAAAGAAAAAAAATCATGTAAAACTGTGAAATGTTTCTATGGTTGTTTCTAATTGTTTTAATCTTTCCTAAATCAAGGTAGTATAATCCATATTCAAAATGAAAACACTTAGAATAATATGTATATATATATATANTATGCAAATGCATGCATGTTTCTTTGGCCATTTGGAAAAAGGAAGTTGTGGGAATGGCCTTTAGTTGCCTATAAGACAGACAGAGGGTGCTAACTATAGAGTGATCTCGCTCCTTAAAGTTGCCTATAAGCTTTTCTCCGGCATCTTTATTTAGAGGATTCTACAACATTAAAAAAAAGTTAATTTTGTACTCATATGACCATTATTTGATGGAAAATGTGTTTTTTAATAATATAGATAATAGATAAAAAATTTTCCCGAGATTTATCTAGGAGGCTGTGGTCTAAAACGAGATCAATTATGCCTGTAGACAACTCAAAATCAGTCCGATAGCGCAAACACCGCCGTTAGTTGATTAAAAAATCATTGTTTTTTTTTTTTTGTTTTTTTTTAAGAGAACAGATAAATTTTCGGAACCAACTCTAAAGATAGAATGCAAAGCCCATTTCCTATTCTTAAAGATGGATGGTACACGACCAGTATTTGAATAAACATACCGTAAGCTATCAAGAATACAATTATAACCTCCAGCCGAATGACCAACACCAAAAGGAAATCTCCAGGGAACACAGTTGTTAATTTATGGCAGACACTTTTCGCATGTGTCCGAGTGTGGTATCTACATACGCTAAGGTGTCCTGCCACAAAAGGGCGTTAGGACACAGGGGATAAGTTTCAGAGGGGCCCCGATGCATACCAAATGAATTTCACACTCTCACTCCCCCCTCCCAGGGAGGATTTGAATTGTTAATGAGCAGAAATAATGAGGACTCATTTGTTCGGGCAAATATTTACCCCCGGACGAAACATGGAATAGATTGTTCTGCTTGGAACCCGCCTGGTGACCTGGGTAGGACCCCGGAGAGGGGACGAGGAGTTGACAAATAGACCAGGATAAATCATGGATTAACTTAATTAACTTCCTTTCATAGGCCTAAGATATTATTCAAGGGGTGATATCCAGTAGTGAATAGAAGAATAGAATAGTCAGAATCAGAGTAGTACAACAAAGACCTTAATTGCACTTATAATGAACTGCTATTTTATTATCTTACATTCAGTTCAGCTAATAAACATCTTTAATAAATCTTTCATAGAATTACTTTAAATTAATAGTTCTGTATAAAATAACTTCATCTGCAAAGAATAGTAAAACTAATAATTAGCACTTAATTTAGACTAAGTATATAAATCTAAAATTTGTTTGTTAATTCTCATAGTTCCCCATCAAGAAATACTAAATTAAAATTTCATTAAATTTACAAAACTAATCAAAATCCTCAGAATAAAAAATGTTTAACTTATATTTGAAATATTTCGGTTTTGATATATTAAAAAAAATGAATATGTAATGTCGAATTTACAGAATATTTTATTTAATATTAAGTACTGAGATTTGTAGTATTTCCAGAATTGTGACTAACAAATTATTAATGAGAAAATAAATTATGGTTTAAACTCCCAGCTTTAAACCAGGCAACAAATTGAGTTAAGCTAGGCTTCAACAGTAATGGAGAATTTTAAGTATTGGAAAAGCGTTGATTCATTGTTTCATCGCCTTCTTTTTCTTTTCAAGAAATCGAAAACTTTTTTTTATATCGGAAACAAAAAAAGTGTGTCAGTGACGTATTTTTCTACAGAAAAATCGCTTGAACAAATAAAGTCAAGTATAATACAAATAGAACTAACACAGAAGTCTCATCTAAACCCTCATTTAGACAATTTGAAACTAAACGCACTTCGTTCTCGATAAACAAACTAGTAAATTTAATTAGAAATTTTAAATCCCAAAGAAAATGAATTATAAATTACTTATTTTTACACTAAGGGTACATTTTAGTTTCCCATTAAGAAGTTTTAAAACCTCCCCCTAAAAAAAAGAAAAAAAATTAATTATAGAATTTTTACAAATGCGACGGACTGCCCGGGCACCCTGGACCCCAGTAAAGAACAGTCCAATACACTTTATAAACATTTCATAACAATATAATACAGATTTACTGTATTACTTCTATTCCCAGAGTCACTTTTTCTGTGAATTCATCCAATCCTGTAAATATATACGGTTCACCCGACGATAATCTAACGTGTTTTTCACAAGCTGACACATGAAATACAAGTATTATTGGACACTGAAGTATATATTAATATCAGTTTCTCTCAGATATATAATGCTGAACTTCTAAAAGCTTATATCAGCTTTTCAACTAATTGAAAAATCATCAATAGTGCAACTTTAACTAATGCAACTGATTAAAGGCTTCAGACGAGTGAGATCTACAAGAACTTCAAATAAATAAATAAAAAATATTAAGTAGAAACTACTTACAAAAATACATTTAGGTTTATAAATAGTCTATAAAACTAGCTAAAATAACTACATGTTAAAAAATGAGAGTTTGTTGACCGTAGATATTATTCTAAGATGATTTTAGTTGGGGTTAGGTCAAGGTAGATCCAAAAAAATACAAAATTTAAAAAATGTATTTTTTTAATGAAGGATTATCTGCCAACGTTTCGGCTTACATTGTAAGCCATCTTCAGGCTGTCCTCAGTCATGGAAATGTGAACTTAGGGACAGGACGTCCTCTCTCATCTTCATGATATGGCTTACAGTGTAAGCCGAAACGTTGGCAGATAATCCTTCATTAAAAAAATACATTTTTTTAATTTGTCTTTTTTTGGATCTACCTCGACCGAACCCCAACTAAAATCATCTTAGAATAACTACATGTTACTTTTTATTAAATTACCTTTCGATTTGATCATAATATTAATATTTCATATAAGTCTTAAGGATAAATGTATTATTTGAATATGGGGTCTTTAAAGTTTTCATCCAAAACATGAGAGGCAGAGTGGTTATGAAATACTAGTCCGGCAATTCCGGAGATTAAAGTAAAAAATAATAATAATAAAAAAGTAGCTGAAAATAAGTTTTCTTTTTATTGAGAGCAGTTAAATGTATTATAAAATGAAATGACAGCTTAATCACGACGAGTTCCAGCAAGGGGAACTCTGAAGTGACGACTGAGGATACGGATTACCGATCTCACTAGCGAGTGAAAGAGGAATCGATGAGTGATCTGGCAGCGGGGATCTCGCAGTGAATTAACGAGCTGAGCCCCGGATCTTGAAGAGGAGATCCGATTAGGAGACGCGAGAGATTCCCTTCCACTGGGACTGAGCTACAGGCCAGGAACATATAAATGCAAGAGCCCAAGAAGCACGCTTCATATGTAGGTGTGTATATATGTTTATTTATTTTTCATTAGTTGGTTTAGAAATTCATATTTGCCAACTGTAAATGCGATATGCCATCTCGTATTTTGTGCTGCTCCTTCTTAACCTTGAGGGACCTGTGTTTTTCTTTAATGACATACCCTCTTAGAAAAGTTGTCACATGATGTATCATCAATCTATTTTCTTTTACACACATAAAGAAGTGCAACCGCAGCGGTATATCTCCTTTGAGGTAAGGAAAAGTTGTGGTATTGACAGAGGGAAGCTAAGAGGATATTAACCTAGTTCCTTCCTATATTTGAGTCGAGACCCGAACCAAAGGACTTTTGGCAAGCGAGTTGTGCACACTAACCACTGCGCTACAGGCGCCATCTCCTTTCACACTCTCATTATCTCTCTCTCTCTCTCTCTCTCTATATATATATATATANATTCCTCTTCGGAACCACCCCATTCCCATTCATGAGTTTGTGGAGTTTTTCAAAAATTGTTGTTCCTTTTAAGATTTAAGTAATTCCCGTACAAATTTAAAGTTAAATACATGTTTTTTAGTTTGATTAAAATTGCATTAGTCGATAATATATTTATGAATTTGAGCATTTCTCCACACTTTTTTTTTATGCCCACCCTTAATGAAACATCGGAAATCTACTTAGATCAGGCAACTCCAGGCGTCATGGACTGTCCCTCCCCCACCATCTTAATTCATTATTTAATTATATAAAATATGATTCATTAATCATTCAAATGACGTAAATTTAGCCGGTATATTTATTAAACGGTACATCAGTCAATCTAAGGCATAGAAAATGTTCTAGGTGGTATTTAAACCTGGTTTAAGGTTATTCTTCACATTCTGCAGCCAATAGTGGAAAAGTTTTTCATACCAATGTCAAGCAGAATTCCGGGGGCACAAAACTCAGAAAATGTACTAGTAGAGAATTTATTAAGGTTTTTTCAAGGTTTATTATTGAAATACAATCTAAAGGAATATATTTTTTATGATCTGCAGAAGATTCGACTTAAATCGTAAACCATCTTCAAGGCTGTCATGAAGTTAAGAAGGGGCGTGATTTCACCAGGAAAAAATCTGTGCGACTCGTATAACTCACCATTTAAGTATTGAGAAATTTAGTTTCTTGTTCAGTCTATTCTCCCTTTGTCACAATTTTATTCACGTACGCGCTGAAAATGATTTAGTGATTTAGAGAGAGAGAGAGAGAGAGAGAGAGAGAGAGAGAGAGAGAGAGAGAGAGAATGAAACACTCGCGTTTTCTTCAGTTGCTCACACGCGGCAGTGCACACACAAAAATAAAAAATCACAAGGAGCGAAATTTTCGGGGATCTCTCGCCCTTCGTCGGTGAGAAGAGAATAGATGCTTTATAAGTAAATTAATTTTTTTTCATTTAATCTTATTTATACCCATCTTCAATGAAACATGAGAAATCTTATATTATATTACACAGCGTGACGCACTTTCTATGCTCATCTTTATGAAACATAGGACATCTGTTGCACTTCCTGTATGGCGCTATTTCCTTTATTTACCTCAACTACAAATAGGCAAATTTTTACGTTCGTTCGTGGTTCATTCCTCCCCTCCTCCCATTTTGAATATTTCCATGATTAATTTATGTCAAATCTTTTAGATAATTTCATATATCACCTTACATTTAGTTTTTATTTATTTTTTTTTTTTTTTAATTCTTGTTTAATATTTCCATATCGAAACCAAATTAAATTTACATTTTGGTATTCATATTCCTGCAAGGCAATTATTAATGTGTAATACTGAATGACTGCCGTCTGTTTCTGAAAGACAAGATGATATATTTTCTGCTTTCAAAAATTGACTTTTTATTGACAAATGATTCTCTAAATATAAATTCAAAAATTTGCCTAATATGGTTGCCATGAAATCCAAGTTTGATTTATGAGGTCAACATTTCCCTCACCTCCTTGTTAGAAACAAGATAATACATATATACAAAACAACAAAAAAAAGAGACAAAATAACATTGATGTAGGGTTAAATTAATTATCGTAATGTAATTAATTAATGTATCTGAAGAGATACATGATCAAATGACATTGTTGTTGTTTCAAAGGAAATTGGAAAATATATATAAAATATCGATAGCCTACATTTGTCCTTTCCAATGGAAATTTATTAATAAATACTTGGTAAAGTAACACTGTCACAGCTCAGACTGAGGACCAATCACATGTTACATTTTAAATTTAAGTTGAAAAGTAATTAGAATAAATTTTGTTATTATAACAAATTTTATTCTAATATTATTATAGACTATAGGGTATTCAAGAAAACTTTTAATTCTGATAATTAGTAATAACTTTTTGTGTGTGTGTGTATTGTGCGCGAATAAATAATTCCAATATATTTTTTTTAATTAAAGATTATTGTAATTATGTGTATAGTACTGTATTTTATGTCAGACAGCACTGTAGAAAACCTTCCTAGGTCAGGATAAAGAGGCCCAGGCTAATAATAAATTTGCCAATAAAGCAAACAGCCTACTTGACCTCCAGTGAGGACTTCCTTCGATCAGGGTGGAAATTATGAAGACACTAATCCAGTCCTGCTTTATGTATTATTTATGTTTAGATTATTATTTTAATTATAGTTATTTGATGAATATAACGTTTTATATTATTTTTAAAAATATTTAAATGTAATAAATTAAAGCAATACAACATAAAACGTCATATTATTCATTATTATATTATTTTAATATACTTAAAACAGAATTTGTTAGAAATTAATTAATTTTATACTAATACTTTTTGTGATGAAAAATGACTAATTCATACGTTATGAATTAAACAATATAACATATGGAACTTTATATTATAAAGTAGTATAACTATACATTCCACATAAATTATTTAATGAGTAAACATTGACCGAATTATTAAGATTTAGCTTGCATATGATTTTGAGATACTTAAAAAGTTCCTCAAAATAAATATGTGTGTGTATATGTCTATCCTATTTCCATAAGCCATGGAACATATTGACACAATATAAAACATTATTATACATTTGGCTGTATCTTGCGCCCGCAATTTTGAAAGTAAGGAAACCGAATTGAGTATTTAAGCTTCTTTTTTGCAATCCGTTGGATGAGTTCATTAATTGCTGATATGAATCAGATGGATTTAAGGGAAATTTAGTTTAATAAAAAAAATTAACTAATATTTACTCTTAATCAACTAAATTTACTAGTGCGTAAATATTAGTCTTTAATCGTAATTTTAATTCTTTAAATAAATTTCCCAGCAAGTTATTTAAGAAAATCAAATTTTATTATTTTTATTTAAATTTAATAAATTTGTAATGCCGCATTTTATTAGCTTTTAAAAGAAAGAAGAATTTTATAAAAATATTTTAATCAAGAGCGCGTCTTGACGTTACCATACATTCCAAATGAATGCAATTTCCATGTGATTTCAAAGATGACAAGCTCCCATTAATACTTCAATTCAACCTGTTGAATTGCGTTTCACTCATGGGAAAATGTGATATTCAATGAACTTGCGGTTGCAGGCAAGTAAATCCCCACCCCATCCCGTTCATCTGACACGATTGATCCTCCAGCGATTCATTCTGAATTAACTCAAAGTGTAGGAGGTCAACCACTTCTTATCTTGCAATTTGTATGTGTAACTCATATTATATTTCTTTTGTCACTGAGTAAATGTAAGCAGAGTTTTAAATATCCCGCCCTCGATAAAACTACTTTTGGACGGAGTAAAAAAAAAAGAAGTCATACTAACGAGAAAGTTACTTTAGAAGGGGGTTACTTTAAGGGAAGAAAATCTAGAATTTTCGCTTGACCAAGTTGAATTAATCAGAGTTGAAATTAGCTTCTCACAATATGTATTTTTATTAAATTAAAACGGGGAGAGGGTACTTCAAAACTACTTTTAAGTTTAACTATCTTTATTCTGAGTTATAGATAAATAACAGCCTTAATTTGTTGTCCAAATAAAATATCACATCTGAAATTAACCTCCGGCAAACAAAAAACAATAGTAAAGCAGAGGGGTGGGCATTCAAAAATTTTAATTATGGCTCATGTTCTATATTAAACTGGGTTTTATACATTTTTCAATGGAATTTATAATTTTTTTTAATATTTTAGCCCAAGTGTGTTGGGATGAAATTTAACCGGTTCCAAATATTTAAAAAAAAATACGATATATGGCCAATATCGTGCTGGTACCATTCAAAATTCTGGTCCAAACTTTCCAAAGGACCCAATTTTCTTAAACAATTTATAATTAACGCTTATATACATATTTATATATGTAATAATTCATATTTACTTCTGAGAAATATCTATCTAGGAAATAAATGGGAGAATATTATTGAATAAATATGGTTATATGCAGTAGTAATAAAAATAAAATTAAAAACAATAAAATAATGAATTCATTTTATTAATTAATTTATTATTATAGTATTATTATCAAAANAATAATAATTAATATTTTGCGATTGTATTAACGAGATTCTAAAAAAAGAGAGGAGTAATTTAAAAAAAAATTAATTCTTTCATTGCTGGGTTTTACATAACAAAATCGTTTTACCAAAATATTTAAATACTCACTTATTCAGATAAAATAATTCTAATTAGGATTGTCAAATAATATGCAATAATACTTCTTACTTTGTATATATTTTTCTATAATAGCTGAACACTCAACAATTATAAGTCACCTTATAATGAGCGCTCCTGTCTTGGGAGCTGACTGAGCTCCGAAGATGGAATCACTGATTCTGAATTCGCTCAGCAATTAGAGAAAAATATATAAAGAGGGCGAAGTATTGAATGTTATTTGATAATCAAAATTGTCATCAACTTCGCTACTAGTGCAAATAAAATAAAAAGTTTTTTTCTTCTTCTTTTAAATCTTGTTTACTAAATACCACTAAAAAAAAAATGAAATTGTTTAAGTGAAGTAATGTGATAATATATTTCATAAATGGCCCAAGATCCCATAGAGGAAGAGTGAGAGAGAGAGAGTGGTATTGCGAAAGGAGGGGTAGGGGGGAGGAAAACGAGAGTAAGATCAAAGAGGCTGAGGATAGGGAAGGGTACGCTACTGTTTCCCGCGGGTAAGGTTACTGAACGAGAGACTCAGGATCGGCGTGCTGCGGTCGACCTGCGGTCTGCTCTGGGCAGAGAGGTCATACCGCCCAGTCCCTGCTCTCGTTCATACCGCTCCCAGCTACTCCCCCGCGTGACTCGCATTCCTCTGCAGGGCTACCGGCCTACCTCCTTCCGTTCCTCGAGCCTACCGCCCACATTCTAAATCATCTGTCAAAAATAATACAGAAAAAAGTCCGGGAGCACATTAAATGCATTATTCCCTAGTATTTAAAAGTATATCAATATCTCCCTGACAAATTCAAAATATACCTCTTCCGAATTAAATACTTGGAGGGGTGGTTGGGCTTCCTTCTTTTGAAACAGAGTAAGGAAATTCGATATTTGGTCTCCACTGCGCAATTCATCAATTCATTACGTTACTGACCAAAATAAGGCGAGAGAAAGGGAAGAGAACGGAAAGAAAATTATTTGTTATAAGTAGTTTTAGTACAAAAAGTGTGCAATATTATAGATTAAAATTATAATAGATTAAAATATAAAAACCTATGTCAAAAAAATTAAACAAAATAAGTTCAAATATAATTAAAAGGATGTTCGCTCCCATCCAATTCGGTCTTTTAGCGTTTGCGAACTTTTACCTTTATGTCATTTACGGGTTTTGAGCTCAGATTGGTCAACTATTCTTAATCATGTTAATGTTAAACATTGAAAATCTTTATTGCAGTGCAGCTTGTAGAGTAATATTTCAACTAAGTCGTATTTTACCTCTAAATTGATTTTAATGTATTTTTTTTCATATACATAATTTGTATGGTGTCTGAAATAAGCCTAATTGAAACATCTAAAACCCATATACCTATTCCTCTTTTAAATCGCTTTTTTAGGTTCTGAAAATTATTTAATTACCCCAACTACTAAACTGTAGAAGCGGGAATTCCACAGGTCAGTAGGCTCGGCCCTATCCTTTTCTTTCTTTCGCCGGCATTCTACCTTCGAGCTTTCTCTTGGCTTATTTGATAATAGCTAAGCAATCCTTTTCTCTCATCCCAAAACACCTTCCACTATCTAAAAAAAAAGCATCTAGACGCTAATCGATTGATGTAATATTTAACTAATATCGATAATGTAAAATTTTACTGTATTTATGCCCACTATCTCTGGTTCCAACTTGACTTAAAATTTACACGAGAAGAAAAATATTAACTCAAAGCTCCTTAATAAGTGGCCATCTCTGCCTTCCTGAATGATTTTAATATTCTATTGGTCAGTGACCAAATTATTTCTTGCTTCTCCCTCTGTGACTCCCATTTAACCCAAACCCAGAGCTCAATCCTTTTCAACAGACTACAATCTCAAAAACACTTCTCGTCAACTCAAAATATGATGTCCTCGTTAGCTACTGGTTAACAAAAATGTGGATTTTATTACTATTAGTATTTAATGCATTAAATTATAAAATATATTTATTTTAATAAAATGTGTTAAACAAAATAAACTGTATTTATAATAAATCTATTTACTACAGTCTGTCAACTAGTTTACGTTGAAACACTGACTGGTTAGGGATAAAAATGAGAGACGGATATAATATTGAAATATCCTGACAGACTACATTACAAATCATAGCATTATTGATTTACACGTAAGAGTAGATAGACCAATGACGTCAATATCAATTGCAGTCTTGTACCAGCAACACATTGGATCAATCAGATATATTTCGCATAAGAAAACCATCATAGAAGTTACTTTTTACAGGCTCATTTTTACTTCCACCACCTGAATAAGATCAAGTGTGAACCATTTTTATCACAATGACTAAATTAATTCTATTTAATCGTTCATTAACTATTAGGAAAAAAATTATTATCAACAAACACACAGACACACACTCACATATATTATATATATATANCGTATTAAGTTACTAATTATTAATTCTAGAGCTAATACTCTCTAATACTAATGTTATAGAGTATTTTATTAGAATAAATACGTATCATAAATGTATATATATATATATATATATAGTCATTAAGAACATGGGGGTAGAAAGTGTAGTAAACGACAAAAAGAAAAAATCACAACGAGTAAATTTTTCGGGGATCTCTCGCTCATCGTCGGTGAGGAGTGAAGAGTGTTGCGGAAAGGACTCAAAGGATGAGGAAGACGATTAGGATTTCCCTAATCTTTCTATTGTTGGCAATTGATGCCAGGTCTTATAGTGGCTTTAAGAAAGTGGATACAGGCGCTCTCTCTCGTTTTCAGTAGCAAATCTGAAGCCATATCGGTAAGCTGTTCAATCACTTCAACTTGAAAAACATCATTAAAACCCATTAAATGTCTCTGAGCATGCCTTGCTCTGTGGTTTACATATATATATATATATATATATATATATATATATATATATATATATATATATATATATATATATATATATATATATATATATATATATATATATATATATATATATATATATATATATATATATATATATATATATATATATATATATATATATATATATATATATATATATATATATATATATATATATATATATATATATATATATATATATATATATATATATATATATATATATATATATATATATATATATATATATATATATATATATATATATACAGACACAAAGAAAACAACACTCGCGGCTGCGATGAATATAATAAATAAGATCAGGAGGAAGAAAGGGTTTAGTGAACACACATAAAATAAAAAATTACAATGANCCATGGAACATATTGACACAATATAAAACATTATTATACATTTGGCTGTATCTTGCGCCCGCAATTTTGAAAGTAAGGAAACCGAATTGAGTATTTAAGCTTCTTTTTTGCAATCCGTTGGATGAGTTCATTAATTGCTGATATGAATCAGATGGATTTAAGGGAAATTTAGTTTAATAAAAAAAATTAACTAATATTTACTCTTAATCAACTAAATTTACTAGTGCGTAAATATTAGTCTTTAATCGTAATTTTAATTCTTTAAATAAATTTCCCAGCAAGTTATTTAAGAAAATCAAATTTTATTATTTTTATTTAATCATAGAGGTAAATAAATAAATAAAAATTACCTTTACTGTCCTCAATTTATCTTTTCTTCTCTTTTAACAATTACTAAGGAAGACTAAAAAAGGTACTTCTAAAAAATATCCTTCTCATTACTTTAACTTGCTGAAAATGCTTCTTTTACTATATATAGTATATAGAGGTTCTTTTATTTCAGTTAAAGGACAGTTGAATGAAAATGTAGTCACAAGTTGTTTATTATTATTATTATAATCATTTTAGCCTTTCCTATTATTATAGTAGTAAAGTATACATTCATTATAACTGTGATATAGGTCAGCTGATGGGTTGCAATAACATAAATGTTTTTATTAGAAAAGTATAGGGAGCCAGAAAAAAATCTCACTACCTCAGCGGGAATCGAACCCGACACATTAACACAAATGTGTGCCATTAATGTTAGTGGCTTCCTATCACCGGGCTCTAAGTTTATGAAATTCTCATCCAATCATATATTTATCATAGATATTATGCCGTATATAATTTTATTTGAAGAACGTAGAAGGTAAATGGAGAAATATTTAATGAACAAAAAATTATTAGAGCTGCACACTTATCCTCCAACTCAAAATCAGCTCGAATCAATACTGTTGTTAATCATAATACCATAGTATATTTCTAATTTCATTGTGATTTCATTGATAAGAGCTTCCAATAAAGCATTCATAAAATATTGGTATTCTTGTAATGCCAATCCAATCTACCAAATCAGAGGAATCATGGTGAATAGATTCGATAAAACTAAATATATTTTTTTAAGTTTATTCTTAAGAAAAAGTGATAGGACGTTATGTCCACTATAGCTTGTCCCCACGGATTGAATGTACATTACTCGAGTTGGAGAGAGTGAGAACCACTGCATAGTTAGTGCACGGAGAGTTAGCCTCTCGTACCTCAAGATAGAGATGATTATTATGCAGAGAGATATGTCAGGTAGGAGGAGCCTATGGAAGACAGGTAGAGGAAGTGACGTCACGGACAGCTGCCGTAGCCGGTACAGCACATTTCCGCGGCAGTGCACGTCCGCTTGAACATCCACTTCCTGTAGAGGGGCCACAGTCAACCCGAGGAAGACCGGCCACAACACCCTTAAGTCTCTCCGGCAAGAAAGTATTCGTCAGGGCAGAGGAAAGTGGAAATGAGGTGGAGATTAAGCGTTAGAAATCTGATTCCAATTCCAAAGGAATTGTTTGGAATCCAAACAATAATTAATTAATAATAATTCCAATTATTTGGAATCTGATTAAATTCCAAAACATTTACTTTTGATTTGGTTTTATCTGAAAACATCCACGAACCACATCTTTAATCCTTGATATAAATTCAAGACGTGTAAATGTGCTTAATTAGGAGGTAAATTGTTGACCTCAAGTTTTATGAAGAAACGATGGTCAGGAATTCGGTCAAGGTATTAAAGAATTAAAAACTAAATTGGTAAAAAAAAAATTGTTTTTTTTTAGCCAACGTTTGGACCTGAATTTCAGTTCAGGCCTTCATATGAATCATATCTGGGCTGTGTATGAAAAAGAAACATACAAAAATAATATAGAAACTTATATGTATAGTATATATATGATAATCTAAAAAATAAAAAATAAATGAAAATATAAAATTGAGCAAAATGAACTATATAAAATGGATATTGGACATATTGGAAAGAAGGAAAAAAAATATTAATTATATTCTAAGAGTAACAAACCAAATACGGTGACAAATTAGAAACAAAATAAAAAAATAAAAATAAATTAGTTTTTATTAGATGTTTTTTGTTGAGGTACGGTGGATCCAAAAAATAAAATTTTAAAAAATGTGTTTTTTTTTAATTATCTGCCAACGTTTCGGCTTACATTGTAGGCCATCTTCATGGGCTATCATGATGGCGATAGGGGACATCGTGTCACCAGGGTTCCGTTTTCTTGAATGAGAGGAAGAGCTTTGACGATGTAAGGCGAAACATTGGCAGATAATTAAAAAATACACATTTTTTTATATTGTATTTTTTGTATCTACGTTGACTGATCCCGAACAAAAAACATCTAATAATAATATCTAAGGTAAAAAAAAAAACAACTCTTCAATTGAACAAATTAATTTTCAATTCTTCAACTACCAAGACCGAAATCCTGACATTCCTTTCTTCATAAATTATGCTTAATTGTCTGGCAGCAGCTGCATTTCGAGATAACGTCCAACCAAATGTCATTCAGATGTTTTAAGATACTCAAAGAAAAAGAATACTAGTGAGACTGTTACATGTAACAAGGAAGCAATATGGAAAAACCAATTCTTCGTACCGAATTCATTTTATGTTCATACCTCGTACTAAATGTACCTGATGAGTAGGGGAAAAGAGAAAAAAAACAACTGAAGAAATCAAAAAGATCCTTCACCTCGCGAGGACCACAAAAGGAAGAGGTCGCTATGGCTTTAAACCAATGATTGGATGTCCTTCTGCCCAATTAAAGTTCCAAACCAATTGTGCCTGTTAAGACTTTGACCTCATGTCGAACATAAATTCTTCAGTGATTGCACAATAATGTTGGCGAGGGAATACGAGAATTTAAATTGCGTGTGAATTGTACCATCATAACGCTTTCCAACGGAGAGGACCATTGAGTTCTTCCCTCATCTGAATAATAAGTGGTATCTAAATCGTAATCTCATTAGCAAGAATATTATATTACCTGGAGAAATTTGTCGAATGAAAGGGAAATGATTATTTAGTACGAAAATGAAACTCCGGTAGAAGCTAATGGTATAAGTTACTATCTTTCGGTGGAACATAAGAGATTGGGCACTTCAAAATTAAATGACCAATGTGTCCTGAGTATACGTAGAGGTAAAATAAATTTAATTTGTTTTACATTCGCAACAATTGAGGTCCAAAACTTAGATGAAGCACAAATAAATTAAAAATACCTAGAATAAATAATTATATAATCAATCAAAATAAATAATTTAATATTTAATTACATTTCTTAAGAAAGCCTAGAGATGACCAACTTTTTATTTTTATGTATTATATGTCTGTTTGGATATGGTTGTATTCTTAAAATTGTAAATGAAAATTTGTATTGTTCTATATTTCAAGTCAAATTTCTTTATACTTATGAATGAAGCATTTTGACACTTAAGACATCCTCAGAAACATTTAAGTAGATAGAAACAACACTTATTTGAATTGCCTTAAACTCACTTCTTATTCATTTTAATTGTAAAAATTGAATCCTTTATTAAGTGCGTTAAAGGAATATATCAAACTCCAGACTTGAAATTTCTTCAAAACTACCAGTCTGTTCATAGTCCAGTTATAATCATCTTTTGGGATAATAAGAAGAGGACTAGGAACCAACCAAAAGTAAAGGCTCGCCTTGCCCAAGATTTCAGAAATAACAAGTAGGTAATGTGTATGCAATTTCAATAATAAAAGAGTTTGCACGAAATTTTATAATAAGAAAGATGTGTATGGTATAAGAGAACCGATCCACAATAAATGTTTTTTGTTTTTTTTTTAAATTCCATGGTATCAGGCTAATATCAAATCCTTCGCAGTAAGTAGCTCCCGAAGTTCTTTCTCTTTATTTCTAATATGCAATATATCTTCTAATTTTAATAATATATGATAACTTGAATCGTACAGGAAGCTAGAAAAAACATTCTACCTCAGTCGGGGAAGTAGAGAGTTTTTTTTGTTTTTTTTCTAGCTCCCTGTACGATTAAATTAATAATGAAATGTGGGATTACATAACCACATTTATCATCATGATTTAATACATGATAAATTTGTTAGATTTCACTTTCAGCGAAAACATCACAGAGAAACAAATTTAATAATTCTGAAAATTCATTAGTTGTTTTACCACCTGGAATATTATGTCAGATTGGTCAACGTTAAAGGGATCATCAGATTTTAGAAGTAAGTAAATTTTAATGAACCATAGCTTAGATGGCTACGAAGCAATTACAGTTGATCACTACACACTAAGAAAATGTGAAGTATGATTAGTGCGGTTAAGAAGTTCTGTTTAGTAGTACTGTTTCCCTCGGGGAAATGTTGGAGCGATGGCAGTAGATCTCAGTCCCAACGATTTATGGTCCCTGGGACGAGAGAGGGGGGGGGAGACAGATTGATTGACTAATGATTTATTTATTTATCGCAGAGAATTTAGGCAAAGGACCGCCCTTCCAAATCCAATTGGTCTAGGAGCTTTAAATATGCACCTTGCACTCATTACTTACTTGATTAATAAGTATTACCCGTGAATTTACTTAGTATCACGCTGATTTTAAGACGCCTAATATAAAATGCTTATTTGCAATTAAGAAAAGAAAATTCTATATTATGATAAAGAAATAAGAGACAAAATAGCATGTGAGAAACAAAGAAAATAAATTTACAAAAAGTACAATGCTGGAAACGAAAAAAAATCAATAATTAACTAATGAAAACAAAATCAACACCCTAATAATAATAAAAAAAATTGTCCATTACGATATTTATAAAACACCATCAATTTTCCTCCTAATTTGTTTACTGTTTAATTAATAACTATAAAATTATTTTCTTTGTATAATAGAGAAAAGAAAAGACTAATAACTATAATAGTGGATGATAAATTAAAATAAAACTTTACTATAATTGAAAGTCTCTTTAATGATACAAAATAATTTAATAAAATATCTTGCGAAAAGCAGATAATGCAAATGTAACTAAAAGGTTCACTGCCGGAATAAAATAATAAATTACTGTAAATTGATAGCATTAAAACCTTTATCATGTTATACACTGTTTATGCTTGTGTTCCTGTGTCAAAAGTTAATAGTCGATTATTTAAATCTTCTGTCTGGCAACACTGATTGGACCGTTCATTACCCAGTGAAACCTTTACCAGCATGACAAGTATAATGTGCACTGTGGATTCAAGAGCAATTACAGTAGTGAACAGTAAACGTTTTGCTGTATATGCATAAAGTGAGAAATGGGAAAATGTATAAATGGAAAACCAGCGCTTAATACAAACTGAAAGATTTATAATTTTAAAATAATACAACTAATACTAACAAGTAGCTCCTTCTCTCTCTCTCTCTCTCTCTCTCTCTCTCTCTCTCTCTCTCTCTCTCTCTCTCTCT
>KZ807413.1:282034-333168 GCA_000696205.2 Oncopeltus fasciatus
AAAAAAAAAAAAAAAAAAAAAAAAAAAAAAAAAAAAAAAAAAAAAAAAAAAAAAAAAAAAGTAACTATAAATTTGTGCAGATATATGGCTACTCGGAGAGGCACAAGACCAATTAATTTTGGTAAAGCAATTTTATTATTCTCTTGCATAAAATTCGGAATTAATTTTCCCATAAAATTACGTCAGAAAGTACAGAGAGGTACAAAAGAAAAATATCCTTATAAACCAACTAAACAAAAACTAATTTACTTCAAAGGAAAAGAGCGAAGTAACGCGAGTCGACATTCTAATAAAACGGATGAAGGCCAAGCGGTCCCATGGTGTAATGGTTAGCACTCTGGACTCTGAATCCAGCGATCCGAGTTCAAATCTCGGTGGGACCTATCACTTTTTTTTTTCTTCTTTGTTAGGTTTATAAATTTACATTCGGTTAGTTTGGTCATGGACATATAAATAACTTCAAAAAACATATGAAAGCTTTTAAAAATAATAATAATGGAACACCTGTCTCGATAAACAAAGAAAAACAATATTTTTAATAAAATAGGTCCTTAAGTCATCATTATCAAACTTCTTTTATGATAAAAATAATAATAATGGAAATTATATAATATGAAAAAAAACTCATAAACAAAAGAAAAGTGTAATTTTCAACTTGCATGCCAAAGGGAACAGGTAGCCGTCTCATTTCAAGAGTTTCCCCAAACTTTTATTTAAGCCCTTTTGCGTGTTCTGATTCATGTCAATAATTGACTAAGTGACCCAAAAGGAGAGGAACAACTACATTTGAAATTATATGCAAATTAGATCAGTAGTTTTAAATTACAATTTACTGTTTACTCTAAGAAAATAAACTATTGTAATCGACCTAAAAAAAAAAAAAAAGATTAATGTTTGGATAATCTTTTTTTAATCACCTGTTCAGCCAGTTAGGGTGATGGTGAGAGGTGCGATTAGGAGAGCACTGTCTTATTCTAACACCCAAAAACTATTTAGGCTTTTATTTCGGAAAAATTGCTGTCTAGACCGGGACTCGAATCTGAATCGCCAGGTTTGTGAGACCAAACCGGATCCTCTCTTACACTTACGCTTCTAGTAGCCTTCAGTAACACAGATCATTTTTTTTATTTTATTATTAATTAAGTGTTAGCCTCCCATTCAACCACTTAGAGTCATGGAGGGAGGGGCTATCTACAGGTCGCCATCCCATTCTAAACGGCCATGGCTCAGGACAAGCTTCTATATTATAAATAAAAGATTGCCCTGGGCGGGATTTGAACCTGCGGCATCAGGATTGCGAGACCCGGACGGATCCCATGAGCTACCCCGGCGTCCCACAGATCACTTTTATTTTTATCTTTTTATTTAACTTCTCTTTGAATTTCGCTTTCTACAGGTGGTCAGTCTATTCTAAACATCCATGGCACCAGAAGAGCTTTTATTTTTCTCGATAAAAGCTTGCTCAGGGCGAAAGTGGAACCATCTGCGCGAGAGGATCCCATCCGCGTTTACAGATACAAAACTATCCCTATATACCAGTTGGTGATCTGAAAAAACTAAAATAAAAAAGTAATTGTCGATGCTTTTGCCGAAATGTTTTAAACCACAGATCGATAGGTGTGAGCGTTTGGCTGCTAGTGCACTTTTAAATTTTCAACCCTTAATTTAACCCCATTACGGTCGATGGATCCCATAAAACACTCAAGAACCTCAATCTCCAATTTCATCCAATTCGATTCAGTCGTTTCCTATATGGTGTACGGCGGTCAGACATTTTTTAATTCAATTTTCGGGCGCTGCGTGAAACACAATTTTGTGGGACTTATGGTTTTTTCTTTTTGTTTTTGTTTCACTTTGATTAAAATGTTTTACTTTCTTCGCGGAAAATAAAATAAAAGGATCCTCACGAGTATATGATAAAAAATAAAAATGACTACAAAGAATAAAAACTCAAAACACTAACAAACGCCTCAGAATTTTTTATTCTCCCTTCTGACTGTTAAACAAGATAAGAACCACATAAAACCTACTTCGGACTATGGTCCCTTTTGGCTCATCGCGTAGTCTTCCCATTTTATTTCTAAAATGTTTTTTCTCATTATTTCCAACGGAGCCACAACACTTTAAATGCTCCGCATCACATTAAAGTCCGTCCGCGTAGCAATACAGTAGGAATTAATGACGACTATATTTTTTATTGATTATTTAAAAGTCATAAAATGAAACTAACGAGGTGCTTTAGAGAATGGTAAGAAATACTGCTTATTTAAATATTGAACGGTCAGGACTGTTATTGCCAGCCTATAAAACTTCTATATGTGCTTGTAAATCAAGTTTGAACTACCTGTACAAGCTTCAGGTCGAGATACCGTCAAGATTTGTTGCTGAGTTTCTACCTGTTGAATAGATAGAACTAAATCTACTTGGAGTAGACTTTTTAGAGGAGGCCTTAATAAGGCACAGATGTGCTACAAAACAAGCCTACCTTAAAAGCAATTTATAGATGAAGAGTGTGAGATTCCTTCAATTCCCTAAACTGGGCTTCAAGAGATTGAATTTCAATAAACTTTTGCGTTATTCAACAGGTGATTTAAATACTTTCCATAAGAATAGCCAATAAAATGTCGACATATTCCCAATTCCTTATAGCAGATCTTAGTATCAGTAGTTCCTATTAAAATCAATGACTCCTCACTGTAATTAAAATAATCACACTATTTTATTTTTGGCAGGATGTCTGTGGGTGGTTAAGTGGGCGTCAGGTTGGATATGCCACTTATTGTGTAGGCCTGACGGTTTGTATCATATACGAATTCTTTGAACATTTTGCTACTAATCACAAATACTCAATGAATTAATATCACTGGGAAGACGAGTCTTATAGCTCTAAGATGATTTTAGTTGGGGTTCGGTCAAGGTAGATCCCAAAAAAACACAAATTTAAAAAATGTATTTTTTTAATGAAGGATTATCTGCCAACGTTTCGGCTTACACTGTAAGCCATATCATGAAGATGAGAGAGGACGTCCTGTCCCTAAGTTCACATTTCCATGACTGAGGACAGCCTGAAGATGGCTTACAATGTAAGCCGAAACGTTGGCAGATAATCCTTCATTAAAAAAATACATTTTTTAAATTTTGTATTTTTTTGGATCTACCTTGACCTAACCCCAACTAAAATCATCTTAGAATAATATCTACGGTCAACAAACTCTCCTTTCGAGTCTTATAGCTTTTGATTGACGTTTGAAGGTTACTTTACAGAGGGAATAAACAAAATAAATGTTTTTCTAGCGCATAAGTCAAGTATATATATTTGTGGTTTTGAAAATTATGCATTTTTCTTAATCTAAAAATAATCTATAATTATAACAAGAAGAGATGTATTTAATACGTAAAATTTTATCTTTTTGGATATAGATATATTATGTTTCATAATTAAAAATTGTATTTATAAGTTTTTTGAATTTTTCTTCTTTTTAATCAGAAATTGTAAAGATGATGAGTGGAGAAATACTTCAGATTTATAATTTCAGATTTATTGACACGGTCCAACCCGGAAGAAGAAACGGTAAAAAAATTTCAGGTTATGTTTAATGGGATTCTTCAAAGATTTGATAAGTTCAAAAAAAAAATTGGCATTTTTTCCTTACCCGACAATCTGCCCCCATTCAGCCTTTGGGTAAATGTAAAAGGAGTTGTGAATCGCAACAAATTGGCGAGAGGGAAAAGGTGAACGAGGTAGCGGGCCGGTTATCGGCGGCCGGACGTCCGATACCTGATAAAGCGAGCACACACCGGCCATGGAGAGTGGTGAATATCTCTTTGGTGGGGCCGACTACCCATGGGAAGTGTGAAAACGTTATGACGTCATATATCACTGCAAGGGAAAGCGTTTCCGTATAATGGATTTTGATGGACGATCTGAATCACTAGTGTGTCATGATTCAGTTTCCCACGATTCACTGCAATTTCACATAAAGTTAATATAATACATATATTATTATCCCCCACTCAAATAAACAATAACGTATATGTACATAAACAGTTTTTGCACATCGCACACTGTTTCACATACTTGTAGAAGACATCCACGATTACTTAATGTATATAGAATACTTCCACCATTGATTGCAATTAATCAAACAATACTTTGCTATATTTCGATTATGAGTGTAGTATAATATAATATAATAAATATTACAATTAGATGATATTAGTTGGGGTTCGGTCAAGGTAGATCCAAAAAAATACAAATTTAAAAAAAGTGCATTTTTAAATTATCTGCCAACGTTTCGGCTTACATTGTATGACTTTGATAACATTAACATTCTTTCCACCGAATCCTTTGAACACTAACGACTTTTATCTGAAACCGTTCACATTAATTTACAACACAATCTAGTCAACGATAGAATTGGCATAGAGCAAATTTCTTAAACTTATTCATACTTTAAACATTCTGAAAAAACTATTAGCCCTCCTTCAAAATAAACCTGTCAAACATTTCTCCTAGTCCCTTAAAGCTACTTATCCGCAATAATGTCCTACCTGTTTTTCCTGGGTATNTATATATATATTTAATATTTTGTTATTCTACACTCAAAATATTTATTTTAATACATAATAATTCATTTGTTTTGCTATAAAACTTACCCCGTTATAACATTTATTAAAACCTTGTATAATACTTTGACATATAAGTATTTAAAAGCTATTACTAAACAATGTATTCTCAGATAGACTGCAAATTAAATTTTAATGTTGACACAGGTTTTACTTATGAAACTCCTCTTAGCCCACTCACACACAAAAATCTTTAACTTGGTTTTAAAAAGTTTAAATTGGGGTAGGTTTGCAAAATAACGCATTTTCCATCGGTGTTTATCTTTCTTCACTATAACCCGAGAAAATAATAGACTTAGAAAATAATTTTTTTTTCTTTGGATATATGTATGTGCAGGTTATAAATTCAAGAAATTCAGAGAGAAGTATAAGTGAATTCCGCGAGAGCGCAGGTACAGTCTCGTAAAGGCAGGGGGGGGGCTCGGTGCCTGGAATTTGTTAAACATATCAGGTAGATAAATAAGACGTTATGAGGCGATATATCAGGCTCAGCCGAAGATGGAACGCAGGCAAGTTTCGTGAAAAATGAAGAGCCCATAAGTTAAATGGAGCAGGGAAGGCAAAGAGAGAAAAGTCATTTATTTTCTTTTGGAGAAAAGAGAAAATTGTTTTAACATTATTCTATATATCAATGGGTGCAAAGCATCTACCATACAAAAATTCTTTTATTTTCTAATTTAGTTATTTTAATTTCAGTATGTAATTGATGGAAGTTTTAATTTATAATGAGTACTCTTAATGGTGCATTTCATTACTTAACACCTAAGTAATGTCAGTCAGCTTATGATATAGCTAACAATTTTCATTTTGTTGCGTTGAAACGTTAAATGGTACATTTTTAAGTGAAGTATCATAATGGCATGAAATAATTGAACTATATGTTCTACCTAACAGGTAGCAATGTTATTAATTTCTATAAGTAACATATACTTTAATCAAAACTATAGTAAATAAATTTCAAAGAAATAACTTGGATCCCATTATATAGCAAAACTATAAGACTAAAAAGTATTGCAGGAAATTGAAAACTTAACTATTTATTTTTTATATTTAACTTTTCGAATATATGAACAAAAGAGACGTAATCGGTTTTATGTACACTCTCGATGCTCTTTTAAGCCTCCAAACCCCATGGTTTGAAGTAAACCATTAAAATGCTCTTTCTTACCTAAAGTAACCATAAAGTCTGTCAATAGAAACAAAATATAATCGCCAGCAAATATAGCTCGGATTCTAGCTTTGTCTTTATTATAACTATATTTTTACAACTTGAATATCTGCAATTCAACGACCTCACTTACTTTTTTTTTTTTTTTTTTACAAAAAAAACCACAAAAATTTAATATTAAATGTGATACACAATTTATACAGTTTATTGATAAGTTCTGTAATAGTTTACATCAGACCATAAAGAGAAAGGTTTAGTGTAGTATCAACATTGAACAAAGAATAAAAATCTTAGTAAATCTATTACTGAGGGTAGAAAATATTTTGGGCAACTTCTGAAACACCTTAATCTTTAATTTTTATAAATTCATAACGTATCATACTATTAGCATGATTATATATACATATTTATCACTCAGGTTGAGCCGGTCCCTGCAACCATGGAGGAGTCATACAAATACATACTCACATACTCAAACAGGCGTATTTTAGGTTCATTTTTTTATAAACAATGAAGAATTGAAGAAATTTTTTAAACGTGGAAACATAATATCAAAGTGAACAGTTAGAGGGTGATTTGCTAAAAAAGTCTATCTATACTTCCACGCCGAATACCCTGAGACCTGAGCATAGGCCTTTTAGTTTCAGTTAAAACAAAAAAAAAAATTAATAAGAAAGGAAAATAAAAGTAAATAAAAAAAAAAGGGAAGAAAAAGCTTAAATATTAAAAAAAGGGGGTGTTTAGGAGGGTTAAACGGAAACTTAGACAAAGCTGACCGGCTTCTGTATAGTGTTACCAGTGTGTGTTGGGACTTCCGGCTTCGGTTACCCCACGGCACTGATGTTGGCCAACAGGACTCGAGAGACAAGGAGCTAGCAGCTGTGCCGCCTGAGTCAAATGGAGAACAGCAAACGTGAACACAGTCAGGTGTAGGACATGGAAGCCCTGCACAAAGCTCACATCCCACAGCAGTGTGGGAGTCATCTGATAAGTCCCCCCTCACACGGGGGAGGCGGCTAATCATCTGACCCTTCTTCTCTTTCAGTACCGGGGCCACACGTCCGTCATCCCTTTCATACGGGCTCTGTGTGTCTCTCGAGGAATGTTGCTGTTTTCACAAGATGGCAGAGTGTGTGTATGGTGAAGCTTCAATTCTATCTAGATGTCAAAAAAAGAGATAATCTGACTCACAAATACACACACATATACATACACTAAAGTGAGGGTTTGCATTATTTATGAAACAATATCAATGGGGAGAGAAGTAGTTTTGTTGAGAATCCATGAAGAAACTATGTTTATGCTGTTTATATTTTAATTCAAACAATGTTTGCCGTCAGTACATTTTTCTTTAGGAAATAAAAGTCATAATTTATCATTAACATCCATATAGGAGGTATTTCATATTAAGTAATAATTTGTGATATAAGAAAGATTCAAATAATGTAAATGTAACCAAATTAAACATTGAAAGGAAATATTTACGGATAGTGATTTTTTATAGAACAATAAGTAACAGATAATATCCATATCCAATATATATCATATATACTATCTACACATATATGCACTAAAGATAGGTGATCAAATACATATGCTATTATCAAAAAAACATTAATAGGTACAAGTTAAGCTGAAACTAAACATTCAAATAAACACTTTAATAGGAATATCAATATATTCCAGTTGGTAATTGAATTAAACTCTACAAGTTCAATGTGTCTTCCCCGACCTTTATTGAAGAAACTATAATTATGGTCCGTTAAATATTTATATGTGTGAGTGTATTGGTTTTGTGTAGACAACTTTTAAAATAAAGTAGCCATATTTGAATAATTAAGCATCATTTTTAGTTTTATAGTTAATGATAGTTACTGGCTTAAATCGGTTGAGTGAGAGGGGGGTTTAGAGGGAGGCCAATCCAAAATTTAAATTTTCAATTGATTTCTCATTATCAGCGTTATGAAGACATATATAAACATATCTTTTATTTAAACTTAAAACCAAATTCGGCAATGAGTCTTCTTATTACAAACCCATGGGTTAATTAATTTTTTGGTTCAACTTGAATGAAAAGAAGGAGAGAAAGTTATTGGGACACTAAAATTTTTAACTTTAATATATTCGTTGTTATTTGAGTTACAAAAACATAAAAGATTTTTTTAAATAAATTATATAGATTTTGTATAATTTATTTTAAAGAACATTTTTGCGAAAAGTACTTGTTTAGGAGTGAATTGATGAATATAATTAAGATGGGTGAGCGCTTCCCCGTCCGAACCAGTCTTCTACAAACCTACTTGTTCTTTTTTGCGGCTTTTAAATTAATTTTTGCCATTTAGTCTTATTTATGTCAATTTTAATGAAACCTGGAAAGTTTAAGCAGTTCCTGAGTGACGGACTTAACATTATTAACATGTGAGAAGACGGGTAACTAACGACGCTCTAAAATATATCTAATTTATATATTTACTACTGTTACTCTTTCATTAATATAAAGGTAGAAATATGATTGAAAAATGAAAAATATATAATAGAGAATGATAGAGGTATACACAACTACACTTACTAAGCTTCGTAAGCCGAAGAGTATGCAATCAAGACCCTTTAGAAAATTACCAAGTCCAAAAATAAATAATTATTATGTGCAAAATCAAACCAATAGAGATATTTTCCCTTAGACTAGAATAAATTATCCCAGTCACATACCGTTGGCAATAACGGAAAGCCTATGTAAGTGAAGGTTTACGGCAAGTTTTATCAAAATCATGAAAGCCGTTTTTGTTCCATATTCTCATTTAAAACCATTATTCTTGAGGACTCTTATTTTCATAAATGGACCTTCAGAGTAGCAAAACTACAAAAATATTGTTATAGTTATCATAATTTAAAATTTTTATGTCAATTCGTTTTGACTCACACCTATTCCTCAAAATGGGTTTTTGGACAACAGGGACCTTAAGAAATAAAAGTATGGATATGCCATCCACAACTTCCATCTAACCCAGAGTATGAGGGATGGGGAGGGGGGAAGTATGACTCCTAAATTATTTTAAAAGCCAACCAGAACTCTTTAATAAGCGGGAAAGTTAGTTCCTCGCGATAGGAGAGTAAAAGAAGGATTTTAACAGTACTACTTGAAGAGAAAATAATTCGGAACTAGTGGGAGGAGGAGGGGGGGAACTTCATTACACGACAGCCAATACAACTGGGGGGGGGGGGGGGGGAGAGCATTAAGAACCGAAACTTTTTACTTAAAGGACTTTAACGAAAGTATTTCACCAAACTTATTTAATACTCGGCGGGGGTTTGAACTTGAAGCAAGTATCTCAGGTTTTTCTCATTTTCCTGATTTTTCTCTTTAACTAAATCTTCGTTTTAGCTTTTCGATAAATCTGAACGCTGCGTAAAGATGAAAACTCTTCCATAAATTTGGGAGTAAAAAAAGAAAAATTAGAGAAAATTTCATATCCCTCCCTCATTCAGTGGCTTCATAAGTAAAATTGTTTAAAATTTCATTAAATAAAAAAAATTTCAGCTAAAGCAGATTTAACAATCCAAAAGATACAAGATCACTGCAACCAAAAGAAAATAGGGCGTAATAATCTAAGGGTTGATCGCCCTTAAACCCGATCCTACCTACCTACCAAAAGAAAATATTTGTTCATAAGCCGCGCATATATATAAGAATTTTTTTAGTATAATAATTATTCAGTCCACAAATTTAGTTAAAGAAATTAGGTATGTCGCTTTTAAATATAAAACGAAAGGCAATGTTCTTTAATGAGTAAAATCAGACCAACAGGAGTGGGATATTACTTACAATGTCAAATGTGAATAGGGCGCAATATTTAATTTAGAGTAATGGAACTCAACCAATTTGTTTATTGATAAAATAAATATTTTAGGAGTTATCCAGCGAAACCTAAATATTAAGTAATCAGAAATGGTTTTCGTTTCTAGAAAATGGGATACAGTTTCTTAAATAGAGAAAATCAAAATCAAAGAAACAAAACATCACAATTGATGCCAAATATGAAATTTTTAGAAAACGAAAATATATTATTTAAAAGCTCAAGACAGAAAAATAAGGCATGAGAAATGACCCGAAATATGATAAATTTAAATATCAGAACCATTGCTATCTACAGATCAATTGCTCATAAACTTCAGAGTATAGAGCCAAGTTATTTTTTTCTAAAATGATTAAGCACGAAGTAAGACATTTACATCCCCTTCCTTTTTTTGATTTTTTTTTTTTAAATAAATGCATAAATAAAAATATATGTGATGTGTAAATGAGTAAAACATGAAACAATTCTATCTGTACTTAACATCTGAAATATAATTATTCCATTGTTCCTATAGTTTTCTATTGTGTAAAAAATATTTTACACGAGTCACAATATCAATACAACAATGTTTTATCTCATTTTCCATACCCATTCATTCCAAATAAGAGCATTCATTGTAAGCAAAATCCATATTTTTTTAATCTTTAATGATGTAAAATTTTATCTTAGGACAAAGTGAATTATAAATTATAAATTTACTCTGTGAAAATTTACTGGTTATGCTTCATTCCTACGTTACAGACTTATGTAACTATTACTAGAACAGAGGAAGTACAAATCTATTATCACATGACGAAAATGAATCAACAAATATGAAAAATATAACAAAGAAATGTTTTAGAATATTTAAAGCAGTAGATTTTTCCCCCTTATTGAGAATGGATTCAACTGTATTTTAAGAATTAACTGATGTTACATATAATACTTTTTTAACTTAAATAATTAAAGTTAGGTTATTTGTTAGATAAAATTATTAACCATTACTACACAGAGAAAGAGACAAAATAAAACTTTTTCTTCTATTACAAAATTATATTTTGTATTTACCATTTCATCTTCCGGGTTGGACCGAGTCAAATTGTTCTTATTTGCCGAGCTTTCGCACATCATGTGATGGCTTCTTCAGGGCTGAAAAGAGAATGAGAGTTGTATAACTCTCATTCTCTTTTCAGCCCTGAAGAAGCCATCACATGATGTGCGAAAGCTCGGCAAATAAGAACAATTTGACTCGGTCCAACCCGGAAGATGAAATGGTAAATACATCTGACGACCGACGAAGCCTACGTGAACAAAATTATATTTTGTAAACTTTTTAGTAATTATCATTAAAAAATGTTTAAATTTCATTTCCATTGATTGCAAATATTAATATATAGGCGGATAAATAAAAAAAAGTCAAGGTAAATAATATATCTAGCAACGCACAGAGGTTTAAGTCAAATTCTACTAAATCAATCTTCATAATATTTTGTTAAGAGTTGGAGAAAAATATACTTTAATTTTTATATAATATATAAGTCTCGAGAGTTTGTACAATGGATTTATGTAAAGTGGACAGATTTTCACTGCCTAGCAATGTAAAGACATTTTTCTTCATTTTTTTTTTTAATTCAAATTATATTAAATTCCATGATTATCCACATAATTTCTATAAGTACCTGCTGACATGTACCTCAATGTTTCTGCTAATAATACCTGTTCGGAAAAGTACTCAGCTATATTTAAGGTACATTTAAAAAAAAAAAATAATTAGGAAGAAAAGCATTTAAGAGTAAAATGAGAGTTGAAATTGCAATAATTTGCAGTGTTGTAGAAGTGAAATAGGTTCATTACAGGGGACCACAGGGATTCAATTTGTACCCCCATTCCTCTCCCGAGTAAAAGGAATTAAAACACCATCAAGCAGAGCGCGTGGTCCCTGGGGAGCTAGCTCGGGACAATGTATCCCACTCTCCCACTCATTCCCTCTTTATTTTTACCCCTTCGCCTTCCTCATTCTCTCACTCTCTCTCTCTCTCTCTCTCTCTCTCTCATCTCTCACATTTTCTCTCGTCTGCACTGTATTTCGCTCTGTCTTCCTTTTTCTCTCCCCTCGGCTTAAGTGCAAACTTTCTTATTTTTACTTTTTTATTATTATAAATATAGAGATATATATGTGCATATGATACATTCTCCTGGTTCCCCTCAATATTAACCAAACATTTATAAAGCATCATAGAATGTAACTTCCAGACTGTCAGTAATTTCAGCCTTCCCTCAAAGTTTGTTCTTCCTACCTGCTCCTGGATCAGCCTCCATTTCCCGCTATCCGCCATGTCTTCCACCCCTCCATCCGCTCTTTCCTCCCCACCCCCCTTTGGGCCGCCACTCACCCGGCCGGTAGCGTGAGCTCCACACTGATATCTCACCAGTCGACAAGCCGAGAATGAAATATCCCAGAATAGCGTTCGTGTTATCTCCGATCCTGTATCCCGGAGTCCTCAAAGTGGAACACGAGAAGCTAACTCAAGCACAGAAGACAGCAGTTGCCTGGGGCTAAACGTTCATGGTTGAGAAATTGCGAAAATTATCATTAATGTAAGAGTAGATACAAAGTCTTCAAGTGAAAATAATCCGTCTTCAGCAGTAAAAGGAGCTAAAAAGAATAGAATAAAAAACTTTAAAATTAATAAACAGAATTCGATACTTAGGCTTTTTAAAGTGGTTTTTTTAATTAATTAATTTCCTCTTAAAATCGGTTAAGGGAGAAGGGATGGGGGTTACAGGAATGACCAAATTCATAATCATGATATCTTCAATTTGATTTAAGTCACGAAAAAGTTTATAGAAATGAATAAGTGTAAGGTATAATTTTTTAACGTATTTTTTTTTTATTTATTTATAGTGTTAGCCTCCCTTTCAATCACTTATGGTAATGAAGGGAGGGGGCTATCTAAAAGTTGCCACCCCACTCTAAACATCCATGGCTCCGGACAAGCTTTTATTTATAGGTAAAAGCTTGCCTAGGGCGGGATTTGATCCCGCAGCGTCAGGATTGATAGACCCGTACGGATTCCCTGAGCTACCCTGGCTTCCCTTTTTTTAACGTTCATATTGTGTAAATTTTTTTACGATAAATACTTATTGAGGAAGATATTTAAAAATATAAATAACATGGCTGAGCCATTCATCAGATTCAATCGTCTGGCCGTTAACTCTTTAATGAGGCATCTAAGATTGTCTGCAAGATAAAATTATAGATTTGATAACTGGGGAAATGTGCTTAATTTACGCAGTTCCTACACGAAGGACGTAATTGTTTAACTATTAAAAAGTAGAGACAGCGATCTTAAAAGAAATCTAATGATAATAATCCTACTTTTGAGGTCAACTTAACTATTTTTGATATTTTCATCATGATGTCTGTGGGTATGATTGGGGTAGAGTGAGAATAACACAGTTTTGTTTTTGAGCGCTTCACAGCTCTACAGGAAGATATTTTTTTCTAATTGTGAATAATTTTGAAAAAAAATACATAAAGATATTTACGGTTTCAATAACATGTACATAATTATATATTTGTGTGCGCATGTCTGTGTCTTTACACATTTCAATGGTTTTATTATGATTAATTAACTTCATTAGTTACAATAAATAAGGGATGTAAAGAGGTACTCAAGGAGGATTATAAAAAGAGGAAATAAAGTTTAGTGTTATTGGTTTTTATCACTGCTGATTAATCAGTCTAGGTTTTTACTTTATAATTGAGAGTAAAATGATTATTTAAATTGCTACATAATTTTTATTTATTTATTTAAAACTCAAAGATGAGGAAGAGGACTTCGAAGAAAAGGCTCGTGCAGAAAATATACTTTTTTTTTGTCCCCTTTAATAACTAAATATTTGATATTAAAAATTTATTTGATGTTACTATGCTGATACAAATTTCATAAAAAAATCAAATCAGAGAAAGGGTTTAATAGTAAATAACGACTTTTCGCTATTATAATTAAAGTAAATTAATATTTTATAAAACAATTCATTGCAATATGAATTCTATTAAAATAAAAGAAGCGTAAGATTTCTTAATAAAAAGCTTAGAAGAACAAGAGGTTTCCCAATGTTTACTCTTGAAATATATATATATCNTATATATATATAATTTTGAACGACTATATTCTTTTAGCTTAGGGTCAGTGAAGATTCATCGAAATTTTTCAAAAGTTACATCATGAAAGCAATTTGAATAGATTGCTTTCCTTATGATTAATTTGGCAATAAATGAAGTCATATTTACTTTATTATAAGTTTGTTATCTCTCGCTCGCTCGCAAACGGCAGGAGAGGGTCTATCTATAGTTAGCCAATCTCTTCTACAGGACAAAACGGCAGGTAAAAATGCCTGGTAAAGGAATAAGCACTCGAACCCGCAGTGAAAGACTGAAACGTATCCCTTATTCTCAGCCGATAATATATGACAAATGTATTATTATAATGAGGCCTGGAGATTGAATAAAATAATACTTTTCTCTGAGAAAACTACTTGTTCTATTGCAGTGAAATATGAACCAGTCCAAAAGTACAAACTGCCATTTTTCTCAATGGCTTGAAAAGCTGAATCGTCGAGAACAAATAACTTTATTCTTTAATATATTTTATTATTATTGACATTTCGACTCAACTTGTAAGCCATCATCAGGGCCATAGTGACGTCTGGAGAGATCTCCAGGGAAATATAACTTTCTATACTTATAATTACTCATAAATAATACTAACTAATTTCGTAACTCCACCAATACTTTTCACGTTTGTTCATCTCGAACACTCACNTTATTATTACTTAAACTTATCTTATCTCAGTAAGAACAATATTCATATGTCTAACTGGGAAAAAAAAGAGATAAATAAACCTAAGCTGTTTCAAGTTTTTTTTTTTTTTTTTGTTACTAACTACTGGCAAACATGAATAAGTAAGGGAAAGAGATTAATTTATAAAACAAGCCGTCTTCTGTCTCTTGGGGTTTAAAAGCTTTTAGTTGGTAGAGACAACTTCATGCCAGCGAGGAAAGTGTTTTAAGGGCTAATTCAAGTACCCGAATACCAAATAGCTCTTAATTTTCATCTCAGAGGTAGGGCAGTATACGTAAAGGGCTCCTAGTCTTGTGCCCAATTAGTTATTCTTGCTCCCCATGAAGTAGGTTACCACATCAGTTAAAGAGGAAAATGGGGCAGAATAAGAAACCGTTTTAAAGAGAGGGGTGAGATTTGCCCGCAGGAAATAATTTGAACCAATTGTCCTAGAAAATCAGTGCCGAGAACCGGCGGCAGAGTGGGATTTCAACTCCTGGAACAAACCAGAACTCCCAAAACAGCCTTCTCACGAACTCCGCCTCACTTATTTATGATTCCCTTAACCGGCAGGCCTTGTTAGTCACATACTTCTCAAGTTATCTTCAAGTTCTATCTCGAGCGTTCCTCCATGGGTACTTCTCCCTTAGACTTGTCATTAACCTCGATCGCACTGTTACATACTGATGTCAACCAGACAATTAGTCGCATTGAGTCAACCGAGTGACGTGGATGTAACCAGTGAAGAGAGATTACTTTTCTTCTTTCAGTTAATTTATAGTTGAAAGTTAATATAAGCCTGAAGAAAAGATATATATAATTACTTATTTAAATTGTTCCTGATGGGGAAGAATTTAAATTGTAGCCGCGCAGTCCCATCAGGAACGACCGAGTTGAAAGATCATAATTACAGGACCACTCCGATTAATCGAATCCCCAATTACCCGAATCAATTTTTGGGCTCTACCTGAAAAGTTAAAGTGAAACGATCACTGTATTTATTGAACAAAATATAGATGTGAACTCTTGACTCTTAATAATCAACATATTTTATGGGAACTTTTACAATAGGCTGCATACTTATTCAGTTTATAAGTAATTTTTAAATTTAGCTCCACATCTTCAGGACCTCCCTCCTCTAATTCAGCTCGGATAACAGCAGGTGAAAGAAGCTCGAACTGAGACAAGCAGGTCCTGAAGATGAAGCTGTGACATCGATAGGTCTCAAATATTAAAAATATTTATGTAGAGCTAGACTTTTATTTAAATTTTAAAATTACATAAAAAATCAACTCCTCCACAGCATAAAATAAATTATTAATTTTTTAAAAGATTTCCCTTGTAGGAAATCAAACGGCTGACGGTGGTAACCTCACCCGACTCGTGAATAATTTGAAACACAGTTTTAAATACGAATAAATAGACGGACGACCACATTTTAGCTTCTCCAATTCGCGATTGATGAAGATCTGTATATACATAGAGAGAGAGAGAGAGAGAGAGAGAGGAGAGAGAGAGAGAGGAGAGAGAGAGAGAGAGAGAGAGAGAGAAGTATCGGTTTTAAAGTCCATAATGTTTGAAAATAATGAAACTAAATTCGATTTAATCGTTCATCGTTCAAATCGTTCGTTAATAACTAAAATCAGTCGAGGAGGAGGGGTGGTTTAGAGGAACACAAAAAATAAAATCTTAGATATTAATAGAGAGAGAAATATAACATTTATATTCTTTAAATTATTTTACGTTTTAGAAAATGCGCGAATTAAGAACATTTTATGGAAGTAATTTCGGATGATGGGCATCCTCTTTTATTTTTAAAATGTAATAAAAAAAATGATGTAATACGATTTGTATTAAAAGCAGTTAAAAAATTCATTTTTGGTATAATTCCGATGAGTGAAAGGGGAAGTTTAGAGTTTTTTTAAACCCAAATTGTAATATCTATGTTTTTAAAAAGTTTATGGTAGAAAAACATAATTTTCTAATGTTTATGTTCTGTAACAAAATTACAAAATAGTATTTTAAGGTAGAAATTAAAGAATGCAATTAATATGGGTGATTCTCTCCGACTTTACATTAAATTGACACATTTACAATTATTTATATGCATCTTTAATTTAACACGGGAAATCTACTTAAATTACGCAGCTCCCTCGCGACGGACTTCTTCGTTGGCGATATGGAGATTCTTTTTTCTTATAATAAAAAAGGAAATGCGTGATGCAGTACTGTGAATAGCTGCGTTCTCCTGTCACACAAGGACACACTGTAAACTGACATTGTATCGCGCTGTAGAAATGACTGGGTAAGGCATTACCCTCTGGAAGAAATGCAAATCTCCCCCGGATCGATTCAGGCAGTCCATACGATAATTGCCGCCATTAAGAGTTGCTCTAGTCCGGTCTCCTCTCGGGTTCAATGAGCGGGTTAAATGACGCGGAGATTCATTCGCACACATGAGCCCTCGTTGTTCTACGGGTTTTGGTCCACTGTGATTCGTGCCTAAGATCACATTTCCAGTCATAAAAATGTGATCTGAGGGATACTACATTTTCCCTGATAGCCCTTAAAATGGATTACAAAGTAAGCCCAAACGTTATCCTGCAGATAATTTAAAAAATAAACATTTTTTAAAATTTGCATTATTTTGGATCTACTTTGACCGAACCCCAGCAAAAAAAACATCTAATAAAACGAAAAAACTACCAGAGCTTCAAATTTTATATTGTTGTGAGTGGGACAATTTTGTAAATTCTTCCCTAGGCCCAGTAGTTGTTAAACTCATTTTTATGTAGGAACGTCTATATGTTAACAAGGGCCTTCTTTGTAATAAATAAGTATGTGCACTAAAAAGAACTGTTTTGTTTACTGTTTTGTAAAACTTTAATGAATATAAGCAGAACTAATAATTTTGGAGTGGGTCGCATATAACTGTCAATGGCCGAATTTACACATGATGATATTTTTTCCAATTTTGTAAAAAAACAATGTTCAATAACGATTTTATTAACATATACTTAGAGCCAATTTTATAAAAATACGTTTCTCGAGGGCACTTTTCTAATATAATATAGGTGAAAATTCAGTTATTTAAAAAAAAAGTAGGGTCGTAATATCTATATAAGTGAAAACAGTGATATCTGCTTTAACAGTGTACTGACTGACGCTGGTACATTAACCTGCCTGACTTAAACCCGCCATCTTGCTGGTTAGACGGAAGTCTGCCTCTGGAAGGTCCCACGAGATATCCTTTGATGACGAGTCAGGAAAGGAGCGAGGAACCGGCTTCGTATTTAATCTAATGGCACCCCTTTGTTGTTAGTCTCGTCTTCATTAAATATAGATAATAAAGAATTAATTACCGGACAAAAATATCTGGGAAGAGCCATTAGTTTCTGCGTTAGCGATTCGCGATATTAACTGTCATTTTCTACTTTCTACTGGAGAATTTACAAAGATTTCAGGAACTATTACTATGGCGTATGTGTTTAAAATAAATAAAATAAGGCTACTGTCACGAAAAAAATTCGTAATCAAACTACATGCTCAAATAAAATGTTCTTAATTTGAAGGTTACTTGTAACGTCGAGTCATATGAGGACAGGAATTCGGTCTTGGGAGCTCATTAATTAAAAAGTAATTTGCAAACAAAAAAGTTTAATTTTAATCGTACAGGGAGCAAGGAAAAAAAAACCTTACTACCTTAACCGGGACTCGTTGTGAGCTCGACGGGGAGCCGAAATTATCGAACTCCCTCGGCGGTAAAATTGGTAGCATACTCGCCAGGCAAGTGGGGGACACGGGTTCGATTCCCGATTGAGGCAGTAAGATTTTTTTTTTTTCTGGCTCTCTGCACGATTCAAATAAGTAATGAAATGTAGGATTACTTTGCCACAATTATCATCATGATTTTAAAAAGTTTTTATTTTAGCCAACATTTCGAGTCTTCATCAGGACTGAATATGAAAAAAAAACATACAAAAATATTATAGAAACATAAATAATTATAAACAATGGCTTTCTACGACACACAATACATAGACTCTTAAATAAATTTTATAATTCTCCTTCCACTCCCCCCTCCACTCCAATTCCACCTAGTGACACTCCAATGTTCCGTTCCGTACATTCCCACTCTATCAGAAAAAAATCAATAAATCTCTAATTAATACCTTCCCCAAACTACGCATAGGCTTCTCCAACAACAATAAACTACAAAACTTATACACTAAACTGAAAGACCCCATCCCCTATACTGACAGTTGTAACGTCATTTACAAAAATCCCTTGCGCCACTTCAAACTCTACCGCAGCAACCATCATCATGATATTAAAAATAATAAAACCACCACAGCTCTTTCAAAACACTCTACTACTGACTAAGACACTTTCGACTTGGACAAATTCACACCTCTTGCGACTGAATCCAACTTAGAGAAACGACTTTTAGCTGAGTCTATTAACAAACATTTAGAACGAAACCCCATCAATGACAAAACAAACAATGACTATATTTCTTCCACATACAGTAATATTGTTCACAGCTTAAAAGAAAAATCAACATAACATTCCCCAAAAACCACCACAAAGCATTTAATTTTTTTCCCCTACAAATATATTTCCTCAAGCCACCTAATCCCTCTTATCCGGAACCTCCCCCCTACATTCTCTTCCTGTTCCCTTCCACATCTCTGAAATTGAAAAGCAGATCAGTCACGATTTAGTCACTGTAAAGCAGAAGTCTCCACATCACCCTATTTGGTATGTTACTCTCAGAACATAATGAATAATCTTTTTCTTTTTTCTCTAAAATTTGTTCAGTATCCAGTTGTCATACATTTCATATAGTTGATAACACACGATTTTATATTTTCATTTATTTATTCATGTGTTGGATTATGACATATAGATATGTTTCTATATTATCTTCCCATCAGCTCTAATGAAAGCCGGAAATTCAGGCCAAAACGTTGTCTAAAATAAAAACTTTTTTGGTAACAAATTAGTTTTTAATACTTCATCTACCAGGACCGAATATCCCTGGCAATACTCTCCTCAAATGTTGTTAATATTGTTATTGATCAATAAATGGAAAGGACATTAAAAAGCATTGCAGAGTAGAGCCTGTCAACCACCCAAATTATATTCCGAAAAATGCGGTCACCCAGAAGAAGAATGGACTGCAATAAGAGTAAACAAAGAAATTCAATATACAAGCCGGAGCAAGAAACACATGGCGACTACATTTAGATCTGAGCTATCCCTCACTTTGGTGGGGGAGCCTTCGTCTATTGGCGCACACAATCGCTAATCTCTTCTGTAACAAGTGTTTCTTGCAAATCTGTTACAGTACATTTTACACCTATTAGGTTGTGTAATATTTTCGTAACTCAAATATCAACGAAGATTTTAAGTTTATAAATTTTGGTCTCCCCTTTAATCTGTTTATTGTCTCTAATCATTCAAGTATAAAAATAAGATTTTAAATTTAAATTTTAAAACCAGAACGGCCCGCTCAAAATTTGAAATTAAATTTTTAAATATTTCTCTTAATACATGCCATTTTGAAAAATATTAGAGTAAATAAATAATAATAAAAAATAATAGAAAAAAAAAGGCTTTAAATTTTGGTTTTCCCCTGAACGAAAATTGTATAACACAAAATATTTGTAAAATGTAATTTTATAACAATTGTAATTCATAATATCATCATAATAAAACAAAAAAAAAAGATATTAAGAAACATATTTAAGAATGCAATTTCGAGTTTTGTGCGGTCCCTCCTGGTTTTAAAATATAAAAAACTAACTCAGTATTTAGGATTTTAAGCCTTTTTTGTTTTTAAGTAAGCCTTGAAATAATTCATTTGGTTGAAATCGGGTCTGGTGAAGGGGGACTTTAGAGGGAGGCCAAAATTTATTATCATAATATCATCGTTATTATTTGAGATACAGGATATTAGAAATTATGCGCGCTTGTCTTATTTTGTCTATTAAGTATATAATTTTATTTATAAATATTCCATTTAATATATGTAATATAATCAGAGTTTAATTATGGGAAGAGAAAAAATTATCGAGGATGCCTGGAAGTTGGGAACGAACGGAAGCAAGACAAGGGTTACTGTTGCATATTGAAAAAAGAAAAAAAAACAACACAGATTTAAGCATTATGGCTCTGTACAGTGAAATTTCCACTTTGAATAATTATGTCTGTCTTAAGTTGAACATTAAATTGGGTCAATATCCTAGAGACGGAGACTTGTTATAAAATAATGAAATATTTGTAATAACATGTCTTTAATAACCTCTGAAGCCAAGACACGGTCATATTGCATTATTAGTCTCTTTAAAGACTTGTAAACAATGTCACATTAGAGCTAGTTGGCTTTTAAAACTCTTCATGAAGGGTCGAAAAAAAAAAAAATCATTCATCAAGGTCTCTCTGAAAGGTAGTTTACTAGCTAGCATTTAATACTGCTTAGGGGAGAACGATATTTAGAGAGATAAGGAATTACCAGAGAGAAATGAGGCCATCCTTAAACCCCTGACAGATGGCTGAGAATAGCTGGGCAATTATGGTGACTTTATACGAGCCAGCCAGTATATATTGACATGGAGTTTTGCAAGGTCCCGATGCATTAAGAACCTATTCAAGATTCATCAACTCTTTCCTCCTCCAGGCATCAGGAAGTCGTCATCACCCTTACTCATTCCCCTATTCCTAGAAGGTACTACTGGCTGGATCGTGTCGGGGGATCCCAACAACACAACCAGATAAGAAAGCGAGGAATCGCACTTGCGTCAAGAGTGTCAGGTAGTCATTGCAAAAAGAAGTTTTACAAAAAGTAAAAATAAATCCTTTCTATTATTTCTGTCACATTAATTTGTATTCAAGAATAGTTCTGTACTTATAGTAATTCAAAATCAAAGTCTATTTCAGAAGGCGATTTCTGGCCATGGATACTTTGATATGGCCAAGATACATGGATCTGTCAATGGTGATTTTAACCACATAGAAGTGGTCATTGATGAGAAAAAATCTGTTGAAGAATCATTAGGCAAAAGGCATTTAAATTTCTAAAACATTTAAACATTAAATGTTTAAATTGAACATTAATTTAAACATTAAAACATTTAAACAAGTTAATTAAACATAGCCTCTTTGTTAAAACGAATAAGATGAAAATTATTAATGATTTAATGAAGGCAAAATAAAATATTGTAATTAATTATTTCAGTTGGCATTAAGATGAAATATTTAGAGGATTGAGCATTCTTAATGGAACTCCTAATCCTCTACCATCGTTGCTAAAGACCGAATCTCCAGCTTCATTCTAAGTGGGATTTGTAAATATTTGACGCTGAGCCGGTAATATTTTAAGCTTGAAAGAAATTTTAAATGTAAAGGATCTCAATTTAAATATTAGTGTGAGTGTGTGTGTGTGTGAGTGTGATAGCGAGTAGAAGCCCACATTTTAAAAATTTATGGTGTTTTTTAAGTCAACGTAATTTTTTATTGTTCTGGATGCAAAAACCACACATGAGCCTGAGATTGAACACAATTTTTAAAATGACTCATGAAGACCATGCATATTTTAACTTTTATAACAATTACTTCAAAATATATTTATATTTTATTAGGAATTTATAAAAATATATCACATAGGAGCAGCTTTATCTCACTATATTTGCACGTTTACTCTACGTAAAACAGTAATTTACTCTAATATTCATTGTTCCCCTGAGCTGGGTATGGTAATAAAGGTATAAGGTTGTGCTCAGACTGACTTTGGTCTGCTCCACAGGAATGAATGGGGAAAGCCCTTAATATTTTTATTTTATTATTTCATTCTAATTTTCGGACAGATTTCCATATTTAAAAAAAATTATTTTTTCATCCATCATATATGTTTTTGTCCCAATTTTAATAATAGCATATATACTAAGGATTATTCAGTTTAATTTTCTTTAACGCACTACTCCCATCTGTTAAGTCGACGATGAGATTATTAGCGATTAAGAGGATTAGGATTAGGAAGAGGTACGATTTGTAACTACGATGACAGCTATGCATAACGATTTCCTACGACAATCACTAACGATTAGCCATTATTTTGGCATAGACATAGACCGATTTGGAACGACTAATAATTTTAAATATGTTGCGAGAGCGTGTACAAGCGACTACTGTGCCTTCTGTATAAATCTTATTTTATTAAAATTATATTTTTTCATACAACCCCTTAAAACATGGTTAACAACATATGCTTATTTATAGGTTTATTTTTATTATATTTGCTTTTCCCCTGCAGGAGAAATCAATCAGGGTTTCGGCCAGAGTCAGAAAAATAAAATACTCCAAAATTTTTAGGTAATTATTTTATTATTATTTCGACTCAACTTGTAAGCCATCATCAGGGCCATAGTGACGTCTGGAGAGATCTCCAGGGAAATATAACTTTCTATACTTATAATTACTCATAAATAATACTAACTAATTTCGTAACTCCACCAATACTTTTCACGTTTGTTCATCTCGAACACTCACCATTTGCAAAGAGAACATTAAATACCAAAATTTGGTTTCTATATTTTAAAAAATTACGAACCCTAGATCACATACAGGCTATATATAAATCCGAATATGAATTTTTTATTTTAGAATGGAATAATTATCGATATTATAGATAAATTTTCAAAATTACGCCAAGGGACCAACGCAGTCTTTAACTTCCGTAAAATATGCTGTAATTGCAATGATTTTCTTCTTTAGATAATTTTTACGTAAACATTTCTTAATTTCTATTATGGTTGTGTAATTAATAACCTGTGAATCTGTGGAACATGACATAATTAAATATCCGTGCACATTAAATGTAAATCAGATGGCATGAAAATGTTCATTTTCACGAGATAAATACTTGATTTAAATAATTACACTCGTCTAAGTTAACTCATCTAAGGATTATACCACTCAGTTACTATAGTTATAGTAAATATATGAATAACTTAAAATTTGATTTAACTGTATTCAGATTATATGTTATGACAATTTTCAATACTACATATTGAAATTACATTGAAGTTACATACATTGACTAAAATTAATTTCATAATCATTAATAAATGATAAATACCAATATAATATAGAATATCCTTGTAGCTGGCGATATAACAATAAAAATATTATATAATATTGATGTAATTGACATTTTAACCTAAGGTTTTTGATTGCTAGAGGCCATGGATGAACGATCCATCATTCAATGAACGTACGAAACAAAATATATTAACATGAAATTGTTCCATTCCAGTCCGCAATAATAGATATTCAAATACTTTTCAAAAAGGAAAACTTGGAACGTAGAATGTTCATACAAAAGAATATTGGTATTTGGAGTCAAACCAACAAAGACACCACAATTTTCATTATTATAAAATTAAAAATTTATTAATTAATAATTATTCACTGGCATGAAACAAGTATCATTTTAGTGACTTATTATAGAGCGAGTCTAGATGTAGATTTACAGACAAAACCTAAATCCCGTTAGTCAAATGACGTGGAACAAGCACTTTTTTTTTTTTTTTTTTTTTTTTTAAACTTTGAAATATCACTAAAAGACACCTAAAGAAATATAAGTAACAAGATTATTTGAGTCACGTAGAAATCCAATGCGTCAGACAAATTGAACAGGTCCCTGTATGGTTGCGTGCCAACGAATATTAAGCAAAGCCGAAACACACTTTAATTTAAACAAAATTAATAACTTACACACACGACAGTAATAACTAAGACACTGTTTCTTAATCGACTACATTGGAGGCTGGCATAGCTCAGAGGGCCAGTCACGATTCCAAACTATATTCTAGTGGACACAGATGTTTTGTGATTAAATAGCAGGGTCTCAGTAGTTTTGGAAGATTTGTAAGCGTGAATCTACAAGATAAGCCTAATAAACTTTAATTATTCAAACTGGCATATATGCACGGAGCTTAAATGGGTCGATTAGTTAATTTTGAAAATTGTCTGTCAAACAGACTGTACAGATGACAAAAACAATTACAGAGAATATAAAGAAAAGTTTAAACAGAGAAAATTCCATCGTGAGAAAGTAGCAAAAGCCTTGAACCTACATCAACTAAGAAAACAAGCTCTAAGAAAGTAAGTGATGGTCCATGCTTTTTAGTTAATAATACTATAAATCCTCTTACTATTANCAATGTTTCGAGAATATATTTTATTTTCTTCAGTGTTGAAAATACACACAAAAATTCGTTACAATTTTATACTAATTAAAACATCTACAAACTATATCTGATAACCTGGTCGATAAGTCACTCAGCATATATATTCTTACACCAAATAAATCGGAAAGCGCAGATAGAAACTAATTTAGGTTACATATAACCTTTTTTTTAAATTTTAATTTAAATGTTCAGAGAGAAATATCGATGATCTGCATGAGCTACTTTGGCAGTGAAACAGCAAGTATTACCAATTAATTTGTAATTATTATTAAATTAATATAAAGAAGTATTACATTTAAAGAAAATAATGCAAGTTGAAAATATCAAAAGAAAAAAAAGATCTACTGTGGGATTCAAACCTGCGTCTCATAAACACTTAAGTATGGTACGCATTAGTCCTCAGCGTGTCGAAACATCTAGAAGTTTTTCTAATCCTCGTCTCACGTGAGCGAAGTTACCTTAATAAAGAACGATATTGATCCCATCAATAATATTCGAAGATTTTTTTGGCTGTATAGGTTTTTTTTGTGTGTATGTTTAACAGCTTTCACCTTTGAATAGCCAAATTCAAACTTTGATAATCACTTGTTGATATGAATAGCTTAATTAAAACCAAATATTAGGACATATAGCTGATTAAATTTAAAAATCTGTTATAAAACGAGTTGTTTTTAGCTCACGAAGATAGGTGAACAATACTAGGTTACTTAAAAAAAACTGTAATTTTACAGCCTACTATTGATCAATTAATGTCATATTTTCAGATTATGTTACTATACTAAACTCAATAAAACTTTAAAGATAGGTCAATTAACTTGTTATTAATTTCCATTTTATTGTGAATTGTGGAAAACTGACTAGAAGAGGCGTTTCGCTGAGGAATTATGAAACTATAAAACAACATAGATATCTCACAGCTTTCATCCATGAAGTACATTCTTCATGGGTGCTTACAACCAGGGACCACCCATAAACCTCAGACTTTCCTCGAGGGAAATAAATCAGACGGGATTGTTGTCCAATAAGCGTGTTCCCTATCACAATAAGTATTCCCTCGGGAATGACGGGGGAACGGAAAGCGATAGTCCAAACAAAAACAGATTACCAAAAAAAAAAAAAAAAAAAAAAAAAAAAAAAAAAAAAAAAAAAAAAAAAAAAAAAAANAAAAAAAAAAAAAAAAAAAAAAAAAAAAAAAAAAAAAGGCCCACCACCGAGAGAGGGTTCAAGTACACAGAAATTACCATGAATGGCATAAATACATGATAATGAGGCGAGTCGAAAACAGAATGAGGGAGAAAGGGGGTTGGAAGAGACAAAGGCTAGCTGGATGAAGACCACAGAAGCGGAGAGGGAGAGAGTCCTGTTTTATACATAGACAAACTGTGTGTACATCACTGAATTATGCATGGTCGGCCACTCCAGGCAGCTACTGTTAAACTTTCATTAGTGTGAACTTTATTGTGGCCAGAAGAGGCAATAAAGATAGGCCAGACCGCGGCCACAAGTGAATGTGAAAAGGAACAGTTAGTTGTCTCAGAGAACTGTTATAGTGAACTAGGTTACACTCACAACTTGCATATAAAGGCCTCTTCATATACAGCCAACTAATTGCAAAAAGTTTTGTTTTTTTTTGGTCGGAATTCAGCTGAAATTTATAAAGAAAATCAAACTAAATTCCTCGGATTTATTTAGAATAGAAAAAAGAAAAAGGCATTTTCTATAATTTATTTTCTACATTATAATTTCATAAAAACCATTAAATATTGAGAAAGATATTTAATTACCTAAAAAGAAAGTTAAATCAACTCCCTCTATTTTAAAATTCATAGAACCCTTATTTTTAAATATAAAATTTAGTTCACTTGCTTCATTGTTCAAAAAGTCAATTAAGATAATTATGGCTGTATTAGGAAAGGAGGAGGAGGGGGTAAGAAGAAGATAAAATTGAAATATAATATATTCGTTATTATTCAATAAAGCATACGGTTATTGAAATAAATTATTTAATTATAAATAAGGAGTGCAAAAAATGTATTTTCAATAAAAATTTTACGAAAATCTCGTATTAACTCTATATCACTCCTTCAGTTTGATCTACAGCCAGATTTAACATTTTAGCCAGATTTAAACATTTAATAATATTTTGTCAAGTAAAATTTATCTCATTTATGCCTATAACTAATGTAATAAGAGAAATTTGCTTAATGAACCTTCCTCCTCAAGAAAAAACTTGTGGCAAATAAAACTTAAATGCCTTTAATTACGTGCCACTTCGACCTCTCATTATTCCAATAGTTCCAAACTTAACAATATTATTTACCGTTTCTTCTTCTTATCAATATTGCTTTTTAAAGAGCTACAAAGAGAATCATACTTTAGTAATCTGTAAACCTAGTCTAATGTGGGGCGGCCATCAAATCTAGATGACTATCAAACACTAATCTTCTATTTAAATGAAAGAACTTTATGTCAACTAAGTATTGTGTGAAATTGCTCTATATTAATGCTGAGTGTTAACGTATAACATTATATAAAGTTGAGTTGATTTCACTACGGATTTATTTTTAAATAACACAGACTTGAAATAAATTTAGGAGCATGGAATTGGATCCAGGTTTCTGACAAGTGCACCATTTAAAAATATATAAATACTCGCTTCGTCAATCAACTTTACTATATATAGAAATAGAAGGGTTAAAAAATATTCTGTGAGGTACACAATTATGAAATAAGATACAAAAATTTCAACTAAGACGATGTAACTGATAAAAAAAGAATCTCGAGCAATTTTATATGTTTATCACTGGAATAGATCACTGGAAAAAAATAAAAAATAAAGGTTTTTTTTTTTTTAGGTCGATTTCAATAGTTAATTTTATATTACTTAAATAAATTTAAATTTATGTAAACTAATTCCTATAATCCTATTAAAGCGCCATATAACGCGCCTAATTTGGACGACCCAGTGAAGAACGAACTAAAAAATTTTCATCAAAATCGGTCAGCCTTATGAGAGTTCAGTGACATAGTTTTAAGTTTCGAGTATATCTAAAAAGGTTTGACTTAATTTCCAACTCAAGTTTAGGCGGGGGATGAGCATCACTCGTGAGACTCCCGGCCGTGACGAGATCCTCGGACCCTGCGACAAATGAGCTCGTTTAAATGTAAATCTTATCTCTATGTTAATCCTCTTAGGAAGCCGCGCCTTGGCGCTCTCTGACTTCTCACTCGTACCCCATTACCGGACTCCGGAGGAGCCCTTTCTTCGGGGGCTGCTACTTCATTTTTCCCTTCAAAGCTGGGACATTGGGATCGTGATTTAGAAGTCGTGTCCGGCCCTCAGATAGAGTTCTCTTATTTATCGACTTTCGTGGTGGAGGAGTTTCTGGCCAGGACCAAAGGTCATAAATTATTTCGCCTTGATAACTTATTTTTTAATAATATACACTTCAATATTTGTGATCATATATACTTCAGCCCCTCAGAAAAAAAGAAAAAAAGAAANGGTAGAACTATAATAGAACGACACACATTTGTAGCAACACTTAGCAAATTTAATTTTAATCTGTATATCTAGTAAATAATAAACGACAATTAATTAAGTTGGTATTTTAGTTGTAGTTACAATTTAAGGGCTGAATTAAGAAATGCATTTACCAGTTCACAATATCAAAAGATAATATATACACTTTCTTAAGCGAAATATGGAATACTTTAATTTCAATTCAAAATAACACAATTTTGATTTTTTTTTTTTTTTTTTAATCCTATGTGCTGTGAAATCTAAGCAGTTTTTCAAAGTTTCCTTTTAGATGGATATAAATATATTTAAATGCCTAATTTTATTTTAAAAATAGAGTGTAAAATTTATTTATATAAAACTATGCTCTACGCTAATCGGTTGTAGCTCTAAATTCGTAACTATCTTCCTTAAAATGCGTTTTCAATAAAAACTTAACAGGCCATTTATTTATAATCCATATAAAATTATATTTGTCACTTGCTTTATTTTATATTATTTAACTTTTTTGTAACTCAAATAACAAGGAAAACATTATAATTATAAATTCTGGTCTCTATCTAAATCTCCTTTTCTCTAACGCAATTTCAACTAAAAGTAATTAATTTGAAAGACTTCAATGTATAACCTAAATACCCAATTTTGTTTCATTATAAATGAGAGGTCCCTCCCAATTGTGGCCAGAAGAGGCAATAAAGATAGGCCAGACCGCGGCCACAAGTGAATGTGAAAAGGAACAGTTAGTTGTCTCAGAGAACTGTTATAGTGAACTAGGTTACACTCACAACTTGCATATAAAGGCCTCTTCATATACAGCCAACTAATTGCAAAAAGTTTTGTTTTTTTTTGGTCGGAATTCAGCTGAAATTTATAAAGAAAATCAAACTAAATTCCTCGGATTTATTTAGAATNTATATATATAGACACACACAAACACATTTCACCCAATGTAGAATCGGTGAAAATCCGTTGCAATTTCTCGTCGCGCTTTGCTAACAATGTAAATAACTTGAATTCCTGAAGGGAAAGCTTTTTAAACTATAAATTGTGATAAATAATAGTGATTATCTTCCTGTTTAACTTCTTATTTTTCGAAAGTCTTTGTCTAAATAACCTGATCTTCAACCCGGTGCTCTCTACAATTTTTTAGTCACCCAAATTTTTATGAAGTTCATTACTTAGTTTGTAAAATATTGTTTGGCCATACTTGTTAAATAAGTTGTAAGTATTGTCACTATGACTCGTGTTCAAAATATTTTATATTATTAGACTATTGTTTATTTGTACTTTTTATTTATTTTTTGTTGTAACTAGGTCATAAAGAGGAATCAGCTATACTGTCAGCTGTGACCTCTTTGTTATTCAAGGGGACTTGAGTTCCAGAATAAAATTTCTTTCTCTTTCAAAATATTTAATTAAAAATGTCCAGGGGTCTAGATTTGTATGCTCATTCCTGCAAAATAAGCATCTTTCATAAAGTAAATTTAATTTCAACTATGACATCATGTGCCAAACTATGGAATCGGAAGATTTGATATAAATCTCAGAGGTTGTCAAATGAATTATATTTGAGCATGCCGATTCATTGTTTGAAAGCGTGTAGTAAGAGAGGTGTGTCATTCTAAAGTCACAAGGAGAACTGCCCTGAATGGAGGATGAAGGCTGGATGTGGATAAGTAGGAAAAATAGAAGGGGTTTTAGGTGACGTCCCCTTAGAGAGTCCTGATAAAATTACAAGGGTCCTGTATCGAGAGGGTCCTGTGCCTTTGATATGGCGGGGCTTCCTGGCGAGTCTTTCCCGAGGGGCTTCGGGCCACCGAGCCGGAGTTCCCGGGACGCAATTCCCAACAAAGGAAATAGATCCCGTCGAGTACGGGGTCATTTGATCTGGTTCAAAGGGAACTGTAGGGAAATTTTCAGTAGAAAGATTCGTTAATTTATATTTAAAAAAAAAAAGAAGAGTATTAATTCGGGGAGTGTAGTTGTGTATTCATTATCAATATAATGTTTAGTAGTAAAGATATTGCCGAAGAAACTATAAATGACTAGAACAAGCTAGCAGAAGATACCTTTACAGAGCCTTGGACCACACCTTACTGAGAAATAATCTCATTCATTTTAATTTTCCATCTACATTTTTCAGATTAATGAGCCATCTGGAGGAGTTCATCTCGACTGAAATTACTTCCACAGGGTGTAAGAACTTACTTCAGTGATTGAGCTTATACCTGCGATCAGAAAGTATGTTGATCGGAGTTTCCAGGCCAATAACTAAAAAGCCGTAATAAAATTGTAAGAATAACATTTTACACGTATTATGTTCAATAAATTTGACAAATAACATTATACACATTTTGTGTTCTATAAATTCTTTTCGTTATTCAATTACAATAAATATATTACTATTAATAATTTTGGTCACCCCCTAAACCCGCCCTCCCTTATCCCACATCCGATAACAATAATAAAACGAACTTATTCTACTATTAACAAAATGGATTTTAAATTTTGGTTTCTGTAACTAATGGTATAACAGAGAGCGAGAGAGGGAAATAAAAATAAATCAACATGTCATATTTTTAACTTCTCCAATGTATGATTGGTAAAGATCTATTATTTCAATAGCTGGTAATATGGACTAGGGGGTAGGTTGTAAGGTGGTTTAGGAACCGAACTCCAGAGCCAAAGGTCCCAGGCTCAGTGCTAACAGTGGACATTTGGTTTTTCATTCTTTCTGTGCTTCTGTTTCTAATGAGTCAGAGGATTCCTGGTGTACCTTTAACGAACACCAAGCCCTAATTTGTGAAGAAAGAAAACATTAGGCGGGCAGAACGGTGTGCTGGCCATACAGTTTCTCTGGTCTGTTGTGGGTCAAGAATAAATGTATCTTTAACATGTATCCCCCCACCAATATGACCTGTTGTAAGTTTTTTTTTTCTTTTAATTTAGTCATTTATTTATATCTATCTTTAATAAAACATTAGAAATCAGTTTAGATAATGAAGCTTCTGCGTGCCATCATTTTCAATTCTGAATGACCATTTTATAATGAAATGATAATGTGGTCTGTTCAGAATATGTTCTGTACAACAGTTTCAACTAAAACAGAAAGGCGAAAAAGAGAAATTATGTAGATACTAGGAAAATAAATTATTAATTAAAAAAATGAACCTATTAAATGATTAATAATTTTATGAAATGACTGATAAGAAAGTATTTTATTATTACTATTTCTTTTTAATTTACTTTTGTTGTTGATTTGAGATTGACGAAATTTTTTATTCACTCGTAACATAGATTGTGTTGAATAAATAATAACTGAACGCGAATATACAATTGTACCCAGGAACAAAACTTATCCCTATTTTGTAATTGGATAATTTCTAATTGTGAGGGTAAGTTACACAATGAACACAATTTTTTATTTTGTTTTTCTATCCAGCTTATTATCACAGAACCATTCAAAAGACTGAGGACCTGTGGTGGAAACGATGAATTTCAATTTTCTATCTCCTACCAAATATATGATAAAGCCGGATAATCCTCAGAGACAAATTATACACATCAGTCACAATCAATCAAGAAAGATATTAAAGATGTGGAACAGGGGTGGAATTGCGACGGCCATTCTTCCGGAGGAAACATAGTCGCTTTGGGGAGAGAGAGAGAGATTATATCAATTAACGAGATATAATAACTATAAAAAATAGGCGGGCCCCATCGGCAGGCTGTAATTTTCCAGTCAAGACGATACAGATCTCGTGGAGCAGTTAATCTCCGGGGCTAACAAGCAGTGGAAGGATGCTACCCTCGGAAGGACGGTACAAAACAAGGAGCTTAGGAAAACACTAAACAAAACCACTAAACGCGAGAACTAAGAGCCATCCACTTTCCATGTGGTATTTTTAACATATTTTATGTACTTAATTCATGAGAGGGAACAGAATAAAAAAATCTATCCGTCCTCGCCAGGAATCGAACCTGGATCTCTTGCTATCCGGGCCTCGCGTGCTGACCTTTACACCACAAGGACAGGCTAGATATCTCACTCTATTCCCTCTTCATTAGCGAGGGAATTATATTATTTAATATAATAAATGACGAGAGCCGACAAAATGCATGACAATGTCAGCTACTTCGAGTTTAAGACGAATTTCTCGTCTTTCTCGTAAGTTAGGCTCTCGCTAATGAAGAGGGAATAGAGTGAGATATCTAGCCTGTCCTTGTGGTGTAAAGGTCAGCACGCGAGGCCCGGATAGCAAGAGATCCAGGTTCGATTCCTGGCGAGGACGGATAGATTTTTTTATTCTGTTCCCTCTCATGAATTAATTATAATTTACGTGGGATAAATAAAACCACAAATAAAAATATTTAAAAATTAATATTTTATGTACATGCACACATTCAAAATTTATGTATGTATATTCACACATAAATAAAAGCAAGTCTAAACTTCCAAATTAAAAATTACTCAGCCATTACCCATATATTAAATGTGAAGCATTCCTCATTGGATTTCAGATTCTTTGGAAGAGCAGTAAGAATAGAAGCCTAATAGTTGCACAAAGACTGATCCCAAATATACAATGAGACTTCTTCCAGAATGACTTGTGTCACAGAAGACGTCAAGCCCTGCCCGAATTGTATGAAAGATTTTAAAAATATCTTACCACGAGAATCATGTAAGGAGACTATCTTTCCTGCTGGATTTCTGTGATATCTAGCCATTAATCATTCTCTGCTTCTGTGTCTCTAAAAGAAATTTGAATGACAAGCCACGTCATGTATAACCTCACATTCTACACCCGCAAAATAAATATCAGGTATTTCTCAATTTAGAAACAATTATCGAATTCCTTTATCACAAGTGGCATTTAAATCACGAGACAAGAATTTATTCTAAATGAAAGACGCATAAACCATGATATCTCTAATAATAAGGCTATTCCAATTCATAATTTAAAATTGTCCAAAAGATATCAATAAGTTATTTAGTTATAAGTTATTTTTGAAGAGACCAGGCATTTTTAAAACAATATTTCTTTTCGTAGTTTATACTGGCTCTTTTTTTTTATTTGTTGTATAGTTTTTTATATGAATTTATATTGTATATTTTTTTGAAGAAAGAAGTGTATTATATTTCAATATGCATAAACAAAATATAATTCNATAAACAAAATATAATTCTATTAAATATTATTAAAATAATCCTATTTATTATTATTCTTTGAAAACAGAATGAGAAGAAGCATTTGCTGTTTTATATTTACACTAAGAAACACTGTTGGTTATTTTTATTATCAATGAAAAAGTATCATAATGTAAATATCTATAATAAAATTGAAAATATATTTCATACTAGAGATTAGATTAAAAGTTCAAAGCGATGAAGATGTTACAATAAAATAATTTTCTGGGACAAAAAAAAATTTGTATTTTGAAGATAGAAGTTACTTCAAATTTATAGTAAAAGATAATAAAAACAAGGAGCACAAGTTAGTTGAGAAATCACAACTATTTTCCACGCTGTTACTCAGTCTTATCATTAGATACTCACTCTCTCACAAGGGAATCAGCTGGTTTTGCTGGAGTAAGCTAGGCCTCCGGACGACAGATAAGACGAGAAGGCTGCGATCAGGGGAATGTAAGTCACTAGTCAGCAATTCCCGACAAAAGAGAATAGCAGCTAAATCAAGAGAGACCGGGAAGGAGAGTGATATTGTCTTTACAAAATATTTATATAGGACATTCTCTTCTGCAGCGCTTTGACATTTGCCACCGCATGCTAACTACTAGTCCACCTACGGCTTCTTCTCAGTGCCTGTCATCTATATAATGTTATACATTTCTGTAAAAATGACTTTCGAAAAAATCCAAAGATCTTAACCGCTCCAACATTGAAGAAGCTGAAAATAAGTTCCTTTACAAATTACACACACACACACACACATATATATATATATATAAAGAGAGATATCATTTCGTTAATGGCTGAAATCGGGAGGGAGGGATGTAGAGGAAGATCAAAATTTAAAATTCTTAATTCATTGGTTATCATGAGCTAGGAGAAAAAAAAACGTATTGGAGATAGATGTCCAATATAATTTTATAGCATTTCTATTCATTCATTGGTATAAAAAAAGAAAAAAAATTTGATATTTGAGTAAGTAATTTTTTGAGTGAGGAGCAGCATCTCTTATTTTTAAAATGCAGATACTAAATTCGATAGTTACTCTATTCATTGAAAATCCTTGGAAGAATTCGTTTTGGTAGAAATCGGATAAGGGAAAAAGGGAAGTTGAGTTTCTTCATAACATAATTTTTAATTATAATATCTTGGTTGTTATTTGTGTTAAGAAAAATGTGTAGTAAGTAACAGGATGAAAATGTAATACTAACCATATTTACGAATGTAACTAGGATCTTTGAGCGCTTTCCCAATCTACCTTCCCGGCTAGTCTAGTGCAAAACTTCAGTGGCCTGTTATTCCATTGTACTCTCCCACTTGTAAAATAAATTGCCCCTAATTATTACTTATAACCATATTTAATGAAACATAATTTTTTTTAACTCATTTTTTTCAAATTACAGCACAGGATTCTCATTTAAGCCATACAAATAACAAATAAGATGAAACCGGGACTCCGGCATAGCCGAGAGAATCTGTTCGGTGCATAAACGCTGATGGTTTGTATCCCTCCCAAGGAGCAGTCTTTTATCGAAGAACAAAGGCTTACTCAGAGCCATAGCTGTTTAGAATAGGGTAGCACCATATTGATAGCCTCTACCTGAACGATCCTACGTAGCTGAAAGTAATGGGGATAATAATAAAAAATATGGCGCATTTAATCAGATAGGAAAGTTTATGCAATACTTATTACTAATGAGATATTTATTAGCCAACTAATGTGAATAAGTGAAATTTAATTTATATATTAGTGCGTGTGTTTGTGTGCTTGTGCTGGCTTGTATAGATGTATATAGAAGAAACTGTCACAAAAAGAACCAACCTAAATCCGAGCTTTTGAAGACGAGGCGCTGCCATTAATTCCCTTATCTCCCGCTTGTAAGTTGAGTGTTATCTCTTAATAGAGGGCCTAAAGAGTACCTACAGGAAAGCCAGGATGATCCCCAAAGGGCTAATTAAAGGGATTACCCCGGCGCTATCTGGCTGGAGGAGGTGGTTCCAGCGAATGCTGGAAGAGGAAGACTCGGCTTTGTGCACTCCTTCAAAATCCTTGTGTACCGGGTGTGAACATCAGTAGAAAGTTTAAAGTAGTGAAATATACAGAGAAGTAGGGGTAATATGCAAAAGAGGAAGGATGTAATTCCTTAATGGTGTGAGGGGAAGAAGTCCATCAAGCTAGTGAAAAAAAAAAAAAGTCAAATTCCTCAGTATAATTCTTTAATTTCTATTAATCCCAGTATTCACGTTTCCATTGGAAATATTTAAATAACTAAATCCCGAGACTGACATTACACTAATATATTTGGAAAAAGAAGGGGGTGTAATTTTGTTTAAAATGTTTCTCTTCCACTTTACTTGCTTCTGACAAGGGTACAGGTGAGGGAGTTAGACTTAGAGTATTTCAAATACATTTTTCACCCTCATGAGGTAGAACTCATTCAGGAAGAAATGAGAAACCAGAAGAAAATGAAATGTTATGGGGGGGGGGGGGGTCTATCTCTTTCACACTTTGAAGGAAGCAATTTAGATGAAAATATGGAAGCTCGCCGCCTCCCTTACTCAGGTGAGACAATATTTGCACTGTTACATTAATGGCTTTCTGTTTCGAGAGAGGAAAAATAATTCAAGCAAATTTCTTTTGTACTGAAAGCTGAGCAGTAATAAAAATATTTCAAAAATTTAGTATGAAAAATGGGTTAGAATTTTTTTTTTTTTTTCAGCGAATACTCTTTAGCTTCCTAGATAATTAAAAAAAAAAAAAAAGAAGAAAAAAACCGACATAAAGAAGCTGCGTGGAATAAACAGATTTCCATGATTCACTAAAGAGTATAGTTTAATTTGATACTTCAAGATTAAAAAGGTTAATGAAGAAAGGTTATCAAAGGTCATAACTTTGGCCGTGAGTTGGGATTGCTCAAATCTCATAGTTAAACTCTTAAATATTTGCTTAATAACGTGATTTTAGTAAGAGTATAATTCGCCTTAGTTATAACGTTAGAAATAAAAGTAGTAAATATAATTTTATAATTATTATAATTATTTTCTAAAATTAAAATANAAAACTAAATGTGAAAAGTATTATTTTCTAAAATTAAAATAACTTTCCTAATATTCAGAATTCAGGTTTACGCGAACTAATGAATTTCCGGAAAGGTGATGAATAAATCATTATGTTTCTCTATCGATAAAGATTGGCCGCGCAATTCTACCAGACAATTAAAAATCTCCCTACTATGCATATTTCGCAATTTTTTAAAATTATTATCGTCTCCAGTTCAAGCAATAAGCCATGAGGGGAGGGCTATCTACAGTAAACCATCCTATTCTAAACTTCCGGGGGTACCGGAGATGCTTTTATTTCCCTATAAAAGCTCGCCCAGGGCGACATATGAATTCCCAGCGCCAGGCATGAGAGATAAAACGGATTCCTTGGCCGGCGCACCCTCGTAAACTTTAATGGAAGAAAAAATTCAAAAATGAATTCAATACCTATCAAACCAAATATTCCTTTCACAACATTAATAATAACGAAGATGAACACTTTTTTTCTATTTTTAAATAATTCACAAGACCAACTTTTTGTCAACCAAATTAGCCATTAATAAACCCATATATAATGTATGTATGTTTTTGTGTGACTTAATCATGATTAGTTAGTTATGATTTAGTCATTGTAGAGAATAATTCTCTCTCCCCCCATCTCCCAGTTTGCACTGATAAAAGCTTGAAATTCCGGCCGGAACGTTGGCTAAAAAAAAATTATTTTTTTTGTTACAAATTTGTTTTTAATTAATGCCAAGACCGTATTCCTGACAATACTCTCCTCATAAAACTCGACGCTCAACAAGTTGTTTCCGAATATATAAATCAAGTTAAAGAAACTCTGAGAACAATCTTAATAAACAGAAGAGAATGAGCAAGTCAAAAATCTTCCTTACTTGCTTAATAAATTCCTTCCTTTTTTTTTCTTAAAAATATTTATCAATTTATTTATCGCTACAATCATAAAGAGAACAAGGGTAATAAAATTGACTTATTGGATAAGCAGGTATACAATCCTCTCGGTCGGAATCCGGAACCATATTATTTCAGCTCTCGTAGAACAGGGCAGGAGTGATATTCTTGCCGGAAGAAAACACCCCTCCCAGTAGACCGCCTCCGGCAATAAATCCAGAAGGACGACAAATATTATTCCTCACTCTGTGGGACAATGGCAACTGCTCAGTCAATAGCTACTGTGACGTCACAGAACCCATCCCATCAAGGGAGCGCGATGTAGTCATCACAGAGGAGTAATAGATTTGACAGCATGCGAAGGCCCCGCTTGAATGGCTGCGAGCCCACTCGCCAATCAACAGAGAAACATTACCTCCCCCCGCTCCCATCTCTCCATTCAAATTGCTTAAATCCTTAAATTTAATTTTTTTTCTCTCTTCAAGATATGATTTTAGAAAGAAAAACTAAGAAAAAGAAAGGAGATTGAATAAGGAAAAATTGTGTCAGATTTATTTTTAAAACCCTGCTAAACAATTATTAATTTTCTTAAATATTTAGAAATTTTAATAATATTAAATTAATTTTTTTATAAGAAGTTGCACTTTAAAAATGGTAAATAACTGAATACTGAACTTTTTATTTTGATTTATTTATTTGTTTTTGTAATAATATGAAAATATTGTGAACTCATCATATAATTTTTAATGATAACTAGCGATTTTCTGGAAATATATGTAAAAATGAGTATGGTATCCATTCATTCAAACCATCTATCCAAAATATCAGTTCATTAAAGTACACTTCAGAGCGGTATTTTTAAAATTAACTTCGGGTGAGCCGATATGTAGTTAAATAATTCATTAAAGTATTCTTCAGAGAGTAATTTTTTTTTAAGATACTTCAGGAGGATCTACTTTCTTAATAGTTTAATATTACATTACTACTAATAACATAAAACGATTTAAAGTTAAGATACAGCTATTGCCTAGTGAAATTCGCTAAGGTTGTTGATAAGAGATAAACCTCAAGCATTAATTCCACGATTCGAATTGAGTCAAGGACGAAACATTAATATTTAAATGAGTAGTTTACGTAGAGTGTAGATTCGTTAAAGATCGTATTTCTCCAGCAACAGGAGAAATACGTTCTACTTAAATGAAACGCTACCGGTTTGCCCTCACTCCTAAGAGACTTGACTTGCTTAAATATTAAAAGCAACATATCCTGGAATTCATTAGTATTTATAAATCAGTATACGTTAGATTCAGTTTTTTATTTGTTGTTATTTTTCATAAATTTATGCATATACTGTTAATTCAATAACCTTATAACCCTCGAACACAAATTAAAAGCATTGATACATGATAAACATAAAAGTTAAGGAACCAGAGAAGTATGACTTTACCTAATCTCGAATATGGCTGAATACAGCTATTGGAGAAATTAGGCTGCAATAATGCCTCATAGGCAGAAAGTAAATTCCGATTTCTATCCACATTGATTCCGCTGTATACGAGAATGACGATGCACTGTGACAAATAGAAGGGGAGGGGGAAGTAATAATTCTCTTTTTTCAAGTAAATTTGTTGCATAAAACAAACTAAAATCTTAAAGGTTGAATTAGATTACAGTCTATGTCAAGTGAAATCTGAATATATATATATATTATTTATCTACTTACAGAAATTATAGCTCTTTCTTAATTTGTAGATTCTTCAATTTACCTGAAACAAAAATAATAATAAATTAATTCAAGCATTTAAACAGAATAAATTAACTATCTTTATTCAGTATTCATCATTCATTGTGTAGTTAGTGAGTGTGTGTGTGTGTGTGTGTGTGTGTGTGTTTGTGCGTAATCTAATGGGTTATTTGGACAATTGAATGTATTAGTCAATGACGCTGGATTCCTATAGGTATGTTGTTTATATACTCATTGGTGGAATAACTCTAAAATACACACACACACACATACGTGTATAATTATAAATATTTAAAATTTCGAACTGAAATTTATTTCTTCATATTTGTAAGAGTTTCATATTAGCAATGTAAAAAATATTTTTTTATTCATTTGAGAAATATCTGAATATTTTTTTTTTCAAAATAAGTNGGTTAAAATAATTTGAATGATTATATTTAAAAGCAATGTAGTAATCTACCTAAGAGATAGCAAGACATTTTCAGTTTTTCCCTTATTTCGAACCAAATATATCTTCTACCAATTCATCACATTTTTGACAATAAATACTCTCGTTCTGGTCCAAATTTGCGAAGGTTTATTAAGAACTGTTGTTGCCAGAATCTGTATTATTTAAAGAAATAATGGTACATATTCTTACAACCACTTTTATGAACACATAACTAATGATATTAATTGACATAAAAATGAAAAATTCTATTATGTCAATTTTTTTATTTACTTATTTTTTATTTCAATTTTTTTTAAATATATCTATTATCAGTCCTGCTATAGCTGTAGAAAGTTAAAGGGAAATATGTTTGTGTGCGCATGAGCTTGCCACCGTGTGTGCGGGCATTGTGATGGAGAAAGAAAGACATTTCATTGCCCACTCGAGAGAAGAGAGCCTGCAGCTGGCAGCGGAGCTCTGAACGCACTCGACTGTCCGCCGACAGGCTTCGCTGAACGAATCAAGAAAGGATTGAAGGTATTTTGCGAACGGTGTGTACTCATGATGTATAGGAACGCTAGCAGTAATATCCAAAACAGTCCTGGAAAGACCAGGACCAAGATATGGTAGCCAATAATGGTGTGCACATGTATCGATAACACTTATTCGCACATAAACGGACCATGTAGTATGCCTTAAGAAGTATTTAGAGTAAAAATTTAAAATTTCAAGTAAATTAAAATATTTTGATAACTAAAAATCACTGTCTAAAAAGTTCCTTGAATTTGATCCATTCGAGTGTATACTTGGGGGTTTTATGTTAATGATAACGTTCGATAGATATGGACTAACAAAAATAATAAAATGCATAACTAAGAAGAAAGAAGAGGAGAGAGAGAGAGAGAGAGAGAGAGAGAGGGAGAGAGAGAGAGAGAGAGAGTAAAAACCATTATCGACCGAGAGAAGTTATAGAAAAGTTATAAAAAAGAGTGAAAACCCTTAGAAAAAACACATTTATCAGTTTAACTTCAGGATGCAATTTAAAATGCAGATGTAAGATAGAAATTATTTGTAATAATCTAATTGAATTATGTTCAATTAAATTAAATTTATTTCGAAGGCTCTCATTGTTCATAACCTTGAAATGAGGTTAAATATTAATTTATTTTTGTCTATCCTGAAAGGACTAAATTAGTTGCATATTTATTCTTATATAATTTTATATCTTTATGATAGCTAAAATTTAGTTTAGTAGCTATAACCGATACGGAGCATATCGGAAATTTACTTCGGTAGGAGAATCGAAGTGAATTTTCGAAATGCTCCGTTTGTGCGTTTCACTCAGGAGTGTGGCGGAGGTATTCACTCAAGAGTGTGGCGGTGCTACAGTAAGTGGAATGGAAGTCTGCAATGGAAGTCTGGTCACCCCAAAACCTTGGCTAGCAGAAATAATATCCTCGTTCCGGCCGCAAGCCGTCCATGATAATACTCTGCTTGTCCACAAAGAAAAAGAAAATTTAACTTTTTTTTTGTTGTCTACAACAAGCGCCGTGCTCAATTTCTTCAGCGCAATTCCGCCCTTGTGATAACTGAAACAAATAATTTCGAAAATAATGTATTCTTTCCATATGTCTATTTTTCTTTTATTAATCACTGTTTCCAATCATATTTTTAATTGTCAGTTTACGTTCGGCGTATTCTACTCTATAAAGAACATTGGAAGTAAAGGAATTTAAACTATTTATATACAGTTCTTTATAAATTCATTTAGTGAAAAATGCATTCTAACATAAAAGCCATAATGAAAATATAAGTTTTAAATCCATAAGTCTACAATTATGAAAAATAATTGTTTCTCTGATTGAGTATTAATAGAATAATATTAACATTAACTTCAGTATTCCAATATTTTAGTAGTAGTAGTAGTAGTAGATCATAGTGGAGGGCAATCAACTTCTAGGTTATTACGCCCTATAAATACCCTTTAATATATTTACTATACATTAGTTAATAAAAGACAGGAATCAGGATTATTTCGACCACTATAACAACCTAAATTAATGGATTAATTGATAACATTTTTTTTTTTTTTATTACCATTTCTTCTTCCGGGTTGGATCATGTGATGGCTTCTTCCGGGCTGAAAACAGAATGAGAGTTGTAAAAGAGAGATTTAAAAATCCAGGTGGTCTTAAATTTAAATCTCTCTTTTACAACTCTCATTCTCTTTTCAGCCCTGAAGAAGCCATCACATGATGTGCGAAAGCTCGGCAAATAACTTGACACGGTCCAACCCGGAAGAAGAAACGGTAAATACATCTGACGACCGTCGAAGCCTATGTGAACAAAATTTCTTTTTTTTTTTTATTACATAAAGTTTTACGTAACTAAAAGTTATGAAATGCTGAGAAAAACAATAATATATGTGTAGAAAAGTTCACCTCACCTAACTATCATGAAGGCGAGAGGGGACGTCGTGCCACCTAGATCAAATGTTCATGACTAAAAGGTAAGGTTTGGAAATTAGGAAAACTTGGGAAAAACATTCTGAAAACTATCCGCCCTCCCCATTAACCAACCCGCTCAACTATCTTCTAGATTCGCAAACTACTTATCCTAAATAATGCCTAACATTTTTTCCCGGTATTGTCCCTTTGTTTCAGGTCGCTCTCCCTTTTTACCTACCGCCCCACCCTTCACCTAATTTAACCCTTTTCCTAATTTCCAAATCTTACCTTCCAGTCATGAACATTTGATCCAGGTGACACGTACCCCATTACCTTCATGATAGGTAAGTGTGGCTATACCACTTTTCTACACTTATCGTTATTNACTCCGCAGTTTGTTGTGTGCTGGTTCTAGCATCCATGCATTTTCCCAATCTTGGAGTGCCATTTTCCTTAGCCAGTTTTTAAGGTCATCTGGTCCGAGGATACTTAGACGAGGTTCGAACATACCGGCTGCTTCCTTTGCAGCTCTGTCTGCCTTTTCGTTTCCTGGAATTCCAACATGTGAGGGAAGCCAGAGAAAGTTAACGGTTTTCCCTAGTAAATCTACAATTTTGAGGAAGTGAGTTATTTTCAAAACCAGGGGAGTTCCAATATTTTATATTTTATTTTATATTATTTACACATTGATTTATGTGGCGTTTAAAAATATCTACTGTCTTATTTTCAATCATACTAGATTTATTTAATGTTTCGAAAATCAGGTTTATAAAAATTGCAATTATTAATGAGTAGAAATATTAATATTGTCTCTAGTAATTGTTTATTATACTTGGAGTTCAAAATGTCTTAAATGTGTGATTCATTTTAATTATATCTGAAAATTGAAAATAATACTTTTTCGCTTAATTGTGATTGAGTGACAGAAAAAATATTAAACCTCAAGTTTTACCACCCTCTTTATTTTTTTTATAACATGTATAATTTTCCTTAAGGCCTTGTATAAAATTGAGTTATTCAGTTTTTTCAAGGACAATCAGTTAAATAAATAAGTTTTTCAAGATTTTTATATCATTTCAAAATAAATTTCCATGAATCACACAGATTAATTAATTTTAAAGGTAGCAAATCAATATTGCAAATAAAGTAGAAAATATCTATTTTGAACTGTAAATTAATCTTTATTTGGATGATTTAGTGATTTCAAATAACTCAATAAATAGTTAACTGCTGACTGGTTAAATCATAGTAGACATAAGTTTTGGAAATGGACTGAGTGGAAATGATGCAAGGCAAGGGAATGCAGAGGTTGAAGAAGTGAGTCCTGGATTGGTGAGAGAACACTCCAGAATGCCGGAGAGAAAAGTTGGTATAAGGCGCTCCTCAAACTTATACATCATGGCGGAGGAATAAGAGGGTAGTTAATAAATCAGGCCAAGTATTCGAAAGCAATATGAGATAAGTAACTGAATAGCTCCCTCTCTCGAGAGAGATATATGTCGAAGCGTGACCAGGCCCGCCATAAACTTCAATCATTCGCGGCAACAAACCTGTCTCCAGGGGTAACCATTTTTGGTGAGGGGACGAACAGCAGTCGATTCCCATCTCTCATAACGACTGGAGCGGACTAGTCGATTATTAAAAAAAAAAAAAAAAAATAAGAAGAATATCTTCCCTTGGAATGAGATACTCCCAGCATAAAACACACAGGAGGCAGATAAGACCTCCCGCCCTGGGGATAACTCATCCCACAGGATAAAGAGAAGAGATTACACTGGCACAGCTAACAAGATATCAAGCGCGGACAGAGGCCATTCGTTCCAATGAGCGCCAACAGGTACTATCATCTCGGGGGAGGGAACAGGACTGTTATACCAACTCACCGTCATACCCCGCCATTTTCCTAATCAAATTAGATTAATAGTCGAGGCGGGCTGCCGACCGCGACCACCGGGCATCTCAAGGGGGTATACTACATCCTCAGACTAACATCCAAATAAACAAAGAAAAAAAACAGATTTAGTGTACGCAATCAGTTAGTGAATTTAAATAATGACAACCTGTCTCACGGAGATGAGGAGAAAGCGAATCCCCATTCGGGATTCATGTTTTCACTGAAAGCAGATAACTTCATGCTAAATATTTGAACGGGAGGGAAGAGAAACTTCCCAGTTTGTTTCCACAAGCCAGGAAGTAAAATTATTCTGAAACAGGAAAGCTATCTAACAGCATGTGTCCTTCGCTTATGTTCAGATTATAAGCGATTAGGGGCTTAACAAACCACTGAACGCTACTTTCTTTCTGCATAAGCACCAGAAAACGTTTTCAAAATGTTTAACTATATTTCAAAACATAATTATTAAAAAGGAGAGTCTTTTTGACCGTAGATATTATTATTAGATGATTTTAGTTGGGTTTCAGTCAAGGTAAACCCCCCGAAAAAAAATAAAAATTTAAAAAATGTATTTTTAGGTAGTCATGGAAATGTGAACTTAGGGACAGGACGTCCTCTCTCGTCTTAATGATAGCACAGAAGATGGTTTACAATGTAAGCCGAAACGTTGGCAGATAATCTTTTTAAGAAATTCATTTTTTTAAATTTGTATTTTTTTTCTTTTTTTTTATCTACCTTGACCGAACCCCAACTAAAATCATCTAATCATAATTATTAAATAAGGAATAAAAAATTATTTTGTCTCTATCTTTTCAATTGCTTTAAATTTATAACTATTTTTAATATCATTACAAATGTTATGACAAACAAACGTGTGACAACTAAAATTTGGTACATACGTAAATATCATCCTTAATAAATGTTTTTAAAAAAAATATTGTAGTGCATAAGCATTAAAAAATTAAATTCTGTACCTAAGAGCAAAATATAGAACCAATGTTCTATTAACTTCTTCGAAACAGAAAAAACAGGGAAGAATATAAAATTATAAATTTGGGTCTCCCACTAACACCTTTCCCATTTTCCTCATTCAAGTTCAACAAAAATGAAATCATTCATGGGTTTTCAACGTAATATCCAAATACTAAATTTGGTTTCTATATTTTTAAAATAAGAGGTTCCGTCCAATATTCAAAGTTACATTCTAAAATATCTTTCTTAAACTTAATTAAGTTTTTTAAGTATTGTAAAAGTTAAAAATTATAAAAATATATTTCACATCTATCTATTTTTTGTTATGCCAATAATGAAGTCCTTTAATTTTAAATTTTGTTCTCTGATTAAACTCTTCCACCCCTCGTCCATCCTGTTATCCACTTCATTAAAAGAAGCTTAAATACTGAATTTAGTTTTATTACACTACAAACATACTTATATATATATATATATATATATATATATATATATATATATATATATATATATATATGCACAAACACACTTCTCCGAACAAGAGAGATCTGAATTGTTAATAGGATATTTTTAAATGAACAATTTAGTCTAATGACCAACTCCATCAACTCAAGCTTCGAAAGCTTCGAAGATAAACTTATTCAAATGAATTCGATTTAGATGAAACGTGACAAAGCTCTTGGGAAGTTTATGGATTCAAATCTAGCAGATTCACGGTACGTGTTCCTCGGGAACTTAGATCCCTGTCGATCGGCGGAGGGCACGATCCTCTGATTGAGTAAGGCCAATGTAAATGCCGACTTATTGTCGAGACTGACGGAGGTCCACCCTTGTTAGCCAGAGGTCGGGCTAATTTGGTTTGGAGAAGGAGAACCAGAGAAGGAGAACCAGAGAACGAGAACCAGAGAACGACTCAGCGGAACAGCTCTTAACGGGTCTTCCCACTCCCACCCTCCCAGCTATTCTAATGTAAGAATGGATCCAGTACATTCTACTTTCTAATTCGGAAGCTTATAGATTTTAGGAAGACTTATAATATTTTATAGTTAATAAGATTATGAGAATTTACCAATGAAAATTACAATGCTTTTAAAATAATTTATTCTTAAAAAAAAAAAAAAAGAAAGAATGCAAAAGATAGAATTTGAACAAAAAGAAAAAGATATATAATGTGTCAGTATATTTAACAAGCCCCATACATGAGTGAAAACCATATGACACATAAATAAGTTGCAAAAAATCTTAAAAAATCTTTATCATTTCCATTTTACCTTATCAAATGTAAAAACTAACAGAGCTTATGTGGATAAGTTTTAAATGTTCCTCATCTTGTATATATTTTTGGTACAATCACGGGACCCGAGTTATTTCGACACATAACTTGAAAAATTATAAACTAAATTTTAGTAACATTGTCATATATTGAATAACGATCATTTAATAAAATTCAAACATTATTGGTGCCTAAAACATGAAAAACGCCATATTAATTTAATCTGAAATTCGCTATATCTCAGGTATGGCTATTATTATGCTTATCTCCTCTGTCGTTTCTTCCACATTAGGTTCATGCAATTTCTCTGGAACATTAAAGACACGTTAAATTTTATGCGAATCCAGTAACAGGCCAAGTTAAATTCTTACATGATAATTCCTGCTTTTTTATTCATATATACTCTTGAATATTTCGGTGCTACTTTTATGCTTTATGGAAAATCAGTTAAAAAAATACATTAAAATTCAAGTTTTTAAGCAATAATACACAAAACTATTCACTTTTCTCCCCCACTCTCTGAAATAAAACCTTTCAAATTTTTCATATTTCAATATTGATAACATTTTCTTTGTAGAAAATAAATCAATTGTTCGTGGAGACAGTCACAAATAAAATACTTTAGCTAATTATTGCTGACGTATTGGATTAAATTTAACACTCCACAAGAAGGCTGCAAGAAAATTTTTAAAACGGTAAAAACAATAACTCTTGGACTTACAAGATTCATAAAATAGAATAAATGCAGAGATTACACTTACAAAATTAGCCCCAAAAATAAATGGGTTTCATTCATCATAAAACTAAATTTATTTACGGCATAAATCATTGAACAATAAAGATTATTAAATTTGGATTCCAAATAATCATAAAAATATTATTAAGATTTATAAAATCGTCAACAAATTATTACAAACCCTACAAATTATTTCAAGTCTGTCGTAGGACGAAGCGCGTACTCCTAGAAGGATAGGGTAGGAATTTTCATTTTCTCATACACTTTACCCGTTATTTCCCAATGCACTTGCAGGTGTAAAAGGGCTTCGAAGGGAACAGGCGTTATAGCCGTTTTTGCACTAATTTCTATAAAAGCTGAACTCTATGGAAGAAAAAAAAATACTCTGAAAGTTAATAGAAACCGATTTGGTATTAATGAAAATTTGTTTTATTACTTTAAATATTAAACATGTTCGAACATTGATCTCAATATACACCTGCATTTAAGGCATCCTTTCTAAGCTATTGGTATCTCTCTAAGGCATGCAATATATCAGATCACTTTAAGTGTTGTATGTCAAATGATAGATCAAATTGCAGCTGCTAGAGGCTAATGGTCTGTGTCAAGAAAGAGTCAATGCCCGTCAGTCAATGAAGATAGGACGAAACCCTTCTCCATGAGTTTCACACATGTTCTGTTATACGGCTAGAAGTCTAAGAAATTCTACAAATCCAAATTTATATTGAGTTTGATTTGAAGTAGAATCAGAAACGAGTATAGGTAATCCTCTCCTTCGTGTATAAAAAGAAAAAAAAACAATTCTACCAGTTATAGTTAATAATTTTCCATCCAGGATGTTGAATTGTCAGTGGCTCTTAATCAGTAGGTGTTGTCCGCAAGTTAAACAGATATACACCAATCACTCACAATTGACTATAATCAATCACTAGACATTTATAATTAGCTATTGTATTTGGAAGACATTTTACCGGGGTCCCGTGCCTTCGACAGAAATTCCTGACCTTGCATTCCCAGGAAGCCTCAAGTACAAATTTATGAGATTGCATTGTTCGGCTCCTCGATTTAGGGCGTAACTTAAAAGTTATACGCTTTAATCACGTAAACTATTTCAGTCAGTGTATAAGAAGCTTTCGCGAATTTTAGTATTCAGTAATTTTCAAAAGATAATGAATTTATAACTACAATCTCAAACTTTTTCAATAATTGACACACTATAAATTTCTATAAGTATATCAAATTGGTTCCAATAGGAATTAGCTGCTAAAAGTAGTACGAATAAATGTAGTACTTTATTCAAAAAGAAAAATATACTTTTTCATTTTCTACAAAATAATAAACACTTTAAAGAAAAAATTATTCATTTCTTGTTCAATTTTTTAAGGTATTTTACAATAAATAATTTAGAAATGAACGCTGAATTAGCCATACAGAAAAAAAAATCTTGGCTTATATATTATATATATTAAAATGAGTCTGAGTGAGTATGTTTAATTTAATAATTAAACTAAACATAAACCGAGATAAATTTATATAAAATGGTCAAGCCTATGTGAGAAATGAAAATTTTTGTAATTCATCAAAAACTTTTCTTATTTATTTTCTTTTTTAAATCAGAATTTCCAATCACATTTAATTTTTCTGTGAGCTAATAAATTGAAGCATGGTGGTTTAAGACATCATTCTTTAATTTCATTTTTTGCTCTAAGATTAAATGTGAAGGTGCAGAGTAAAATAAATATTAAAAAAATTTAATAGCAAACCATTTAGAGTCTTTCATATGAATATTAATTAGAATACTTTTAATAATTCTAGTGAAATTTCAAATTAAAATTTAGTAGCGGATAGACAAAAAAATACATTCAAACTTAATCAGTAATACTCAAGTTTAGCTTCACTTAAGTTTTAACTAAAGTATTTACTACTCAAAGTATTTTTACTCTTACTGTTTACCCTCAACAGATTTAAATGAATTTTACTTGATACATACATCTGATAGTCCTTAAAAGATTTGGATCTAATTTTTAAAGTTCATGGTTTTCCTCAAACATGACATAATGGTTAGTAATTTATACATCTATTCCACCTGAATGAATATATATATATAATCTCTTCCACAATCATTTAAAACTTATTTCTAAATTTACAACCAATTTTTGATTGACTATTGTTATGCACTTTACAAAGAACATTATCTATTCTTCAAATATCTTCAAAATACTTTCAAAAGATTCAAAATGGCAGGGAAAATTTTATCGAATTTCACAATTCTTTTTTCAGATTAGATAATTGGATTTTTTTTCGTTTTTTTTTTTAAATATAATTAGGCATATTCTTAGGATGGAAACGGGTAGGGTGTCGCGTGGGATCCAATCACCAGTTCCTCTAGACACAATAACTCGGCGATGTACCGAATTGATAACTTTGCAGAGCTCTATGAAAAAAACCATTAAAACTTTGGAGACAATTTGAAATGTATTATTCAAAGGGAAGACGGGGGAGCGGTGAAACTTCTCTCGCAAGAGGATGAAGGAATCCGAAGAATGCAGACGAAGAAGGAGAACTTGGATATCGACTATGGCTTCTCAGGCAGTTTGTTCCCTGCCCGACAGGCCCCGACATTTTTCTACCAATTCCCCGAGTCCATGTACACATACCCATACATATGTATAACTCGCATTTTATACTAAAATATGTATCCAGTATTGACAAGTGAATGAAAAATTCACATATTTAGTTTGAAAAAGATTATGAAATTCTGTTCAAAATGAGACTGAAACCAGCAGTATCAGACCTAGAAAACCTAAACAGATATCTTCTGCTTAGGTGGAAAAACTATTTAAAGAAAATCTCTTAGGAACATATACTTGTTATGTCGATCAGCGAGAATTTTTTTTTTTTGCAAGAAAAACAGAAAATAAAAGCTATTTTTTAATATTATAAACAAAACAAGCTCATTGGAATCAATAGCAAATTACCACTTATCTGAATGTATAGAAGTCATATTCTATATAAAAGAAAAAAAGGTTACATCTTCCATGCGGAGGCTAATATCATTCTTCCAATCCAGAATAATTATAAATGTTCGTCAAACACATGGAGAAGAATTATATTTTCATGTCTCTTTGAAAACGGGCATATATAAGAGTAAAAGACTTATTTGATCTTTCAATCGGAAAAACGTTAATGAAAGGAAAAGGTGATGTCGTTGTGGCTGGTCCGAGGCCTAACTGGCCGGCCATACTGAGAAGTGTGGGGAAAGGTCCTTCTCCAAAAAAAATTGTGAGGTACACTACTGGGAGATCTCGTAGCTACTAATAGGATCACATCCAGTGTAAGCCTTTGGTCAGACACAGGGAATTTACAAAATACTAATACTAAGTAAGAAGTACTTCATTTGAGTGTTCTGTCAGCCAGTAAGACAGCTGCTTTCTCAAGGCACCAAAGAGTAGTAAAATAAAAACTTCGACCCGAGGTGTGTCGGAAGTGCATCCTCAAACAAAGAAAGAACTCCTTCATAAACTATTTAAAACCGTCTATAAAAAGTTATTTCAAATAAAAAGTTCCATCAAATCCTGTCCTGACATTATCTCCCAACAGGAGAAAAGCACAAATGCTGCCAACTGCCCACTTCTGGGCCTTTATCTGGGACATTGGTAGCGACATTTAATGTTTGTTTTTATGCGTCTTCTCTTTAAGTCTCATTCTTACTTTATGTAATACTGTAAAAATTATAAAATTTTAATTACCAAACTCAACCAAAATAACCAAAAATATAAGATAAATTAGGCTGCAAATTAACGCTCCGTTCGTTGTGATGAGATTTGGATTAATTGTTTCAAAATACGGATTATGGATTCTTATCACCCCATGAATCCAGAGTTAAAAGAATAACATTACATTATTATATGATTAAAATAAGATCATTTATTATTATAGTACATTACATTATTATATGATTAAAATAAGATCATTTATTATTATAGTGTGTAATTAAATCAAATTTAAAGCCGTATAAGGAAAACAAATATTGAAAAAAGTTTATTTACATAATATTTTTTTGAACCAAGTGCCCAATTGTGGTGGAAGAACAAAAGGGACAAGAGTCTTCACCTATCCAATTTTATTACTACCATTTCGGAAGTTCAATTGCTTAAAAAAAAAATTCTCTAAATACAACGACACTTTTATATATATTTATAAACACACTTGTATATGTATAATACATATTTTACATATTACACACATA
>KZ807413.1:348785-364701 GCA_000696205.2 Oncopeltus fasciatus
TTATTATTAACTAAAATTTAAACAATGTATATTTATTGATAAGTAAATAATTTTAAATACAAAAACACTAGATAATGGTTGCCCTTCTTTATTAATCATCAAAATTTTTCCTTGTGGTAAGGTAAGTCGTTGTTGAGGAAAAGAACTTGCGCCTTAAAGAGTTTGTTAATTATGATGGGATTTAACGGTATAAACATTAAATTATAAATTATAATTAATTATAGACATCTGATGTAAATAGTATGACAAACACAACTTTTAGGTGTCTTCTAGAATTTGCTATTCAGGAACTTGCAGAAGGTTCAATTAGAACATACAATACAATAAGGTTAAAAAGGAAGAGAAAATACAAAACAACTACTGCGTTGAGCAGAATAATTAGAATTTATTCTCCATGACTGAATGGCATTGTATTTTAGAATCAATAGATAACAGAAAATAAAAAATATAATTTAATACTGTGGCACATCTATACGCTATTGCTTAGGACACAATTACTGAGACGCTGCTGGGTTAACAAAGTAAATTCCTTAATATCATAGTCGTTGGTTACACATCTATACTTGACTTTGAGGAGATTAATTAATGCCCAAAAGGTATAGGCTCAATCCTACGGGAACAATATGCGTCATAATAATAATAAATGGTGAATGTTTATTTCAAGCGTATACTGTATGGAGGGTAAAGGAGGAAAAAATACATCACAATCATTTTGTTTTTTTGTTTTTATTAACCGTTGCCTCAATTGAATCCAAAAGGAAACGAGGAAAAGGAAATGGGGGTAGATTAGGAACATACTAAAACAACCCTGTTAACGACACGACAAAGGAAACCTACTTTTGGGATGTACAAAAAGAAAAGGAGCCGGGGTTTCGGGCGTGGAGAATCTGGAGGTTCGCATCGATGAAGGAGTCGAATTTACCGGAACTCGAGATTTAGGGATGCGCCGCCTAGGTCAAAACCAGAACAGATGGGGAAACATCAGTAAAGTTCTTCTCTGAGTAAAAGGAAATAAATAAACCAAGCATTTTCTTTTTAAATTAGTGTTAACCTCCCTTTCAACCACTTAGGGTGGGGCATCAGGGTAGCTCATGGAATCCTGGACATCGGGTTTCACAATCCTGGCGCTGCGGGTTCAAATCCCGCCCATTTTATCGATAAATAATAGCTTGTCCTATGGATGTTTAGAATGGCGACCTGTAGATAACCTCTCTCTCCATGTCCCTAATGGTTGAGGAGGCCAACACATAATAAAATAAAAAAATAAAATAAAAATCTCTTCGCAGAGTGCGGGGAATTTAATAAGATATCTGGTTGTGTAAATGGTAACATACCAGCCTAGCAAGCAGAACATCTGGGTACGAGTCCCAGCTGAGGTAGTAACATTTTTGAACTCTATTCCCTAGCATTTATTGTATAAAATTAATGCGGGATTTAATACCACAACAAATGCCATATTTAAAGAAATAAATAAAAAGCAAAAAACGAGAGTCTAATAAATAGCTTGACAATGTTAGCTCCTTCGAGTATAAGACGATATATTCTTCTTACTGGGGGGGTTTAGACTCCCAGTAGAGTGCGGGAAATGTAATAAGTTATTTGGCTAGCCTCGGTCGTGTAAATGGTAACATGCCAGCCCGGCAAGCAGGTTATCTGGGTTCAAGTCCCAGCTGGGGTAGTAAGATTTTTTATTCTATTCTCTCGCATTTATTGTACAAAACAATTAGAGTAATGGAGGGAGGGGTAAACCAAGCTAAGTTGTTTAGTTGTTGTTTTGTTCTATATCGAAATTTGACATTTTTGAAAAGAAGGTCAAATTTTGAGGGGCTAAGTGCGAAGATGGCATTATCCCTGTTCCAAAATAGGTTACTTGTATGGCAGGAAGGAGAGGAGGGAGGCGCCTGAAGCCGATGTGGGAAGCGTAGCGCGGGGGTGCCAAGCAGGGGTACCAACCTCACGTGGCAGGCGCATTAGAATACAAAGACCTCTCAGCCTGCATAAATAATGGCTGAGGCCGAGCGGAGGGCTCTCTCTCCCGTCAACAAATTAATGTCGTGCGGCCAGGCTCTGCGTGGAGTCTGTCCCATCTCCGCCCAGCCTCGTTAAAGACTTCAGTGAGGGTGTTCAGATTTCACAGGCTCAAAAGCCGAGCAGAACCTATCTTTTAACGAAATTTGCAGAACCTATAAACACCTATTTCTCAAACAATGTTTCAGAAACCTCTGAAGACTACGTGCCATACATTCCACGTAGTCTTGCTCTTGTTGTAAATTAGAGTACCTCTTTGGCTGTTTCAGCATCGTTATAACAGGGAAGCGGACTCTTTCAAGAATCGGATTCATATTGAAAAATAGAAGAACTCTGTATCCAGCTCTCTTAAGGACACTGAGACCACTTATTTATGTTTTTTTTTAATTATTAGACAGACATTATATGAAATTATTATACTAATTATTATAAATTTAAAAAAAAACAATGATGTCTCAGCACCAAAACCATTTCAAGAAATAACAGTGCGGTCTAGGCCATTTTAAAGCACTGTTTAAAGAGGAACCTCTCACAGAAATTAGATTTGTCACTAATAGTAAAGCCATTTTTACCTACCACTTATGTACTTCATACTGAGTCCTATAAGATCAACAGGCCACTATTTAATTTTTCAGTCCACACCCCACATACAAGTTCAATTTATTCCCTAGGGTGAAATATAGTGGTTTTAAATTAATGCATGTACTCCCATTGTCGCGTGGACGCCACATTGCTTTTAAGATCAAATAAATAGCAAGGAAAAAGAAAGAAAGTCTTTCTTTCTGGATCTGCCAACCAGCTTTCCCAAATTTATTTTAATACAAAATTTATTCAAAAGAAAAAAAAAATTATTTAATAGATAAAAAAAATTGCTCTACCTCATCATTTATTCCTATAAATGTCTTGTACGGATGTCAGAGCTTCTGGAAGCTTCGCCCGAGCCTTGGGTGGAAAACAATGAGCTATCCAAGTACACTAATATGTAAAACATGCAATAAATTTACTCGGCTGTAATGAGCGTAGTGGGGGGTTCCCTACTCGTAGTTTGCGCCCATGTATGGAAGAGCGGAAACAGCTGTGTGGATCAAGGGGACCGGAACAGAATGTGAAGGAAACCAGGAACGTGGAACTCGTTTCTTTTTTGGTTTTTTTTTTTTTTTTTTTTTTTTTCCAGAATACCAAATACAACGGATCCCTCAAACTGGCTTGTAATGTACATTAGATCAATTACACAATAGATATAATAGAGAAACAATCAATTTCTGAAGAGAGGATTATCAGGAATTCGGTCTTGGTAATTGAAGAATTTTTTTTTTTATAAACTTTTATTTATTTATTACATTCTGTTATATTAAAACATTTTGTAATTTGACCACCACGATGAATTTAAAAAAATGACTTTCAATGTCAATAACATGAGGAGAGACGGTGACCAATGACGCCACTATCAAATTATTTATAAGCTATGTCCCCAGGAGGTCACGGGGTCATCTTCATTTTAGCCGACGGGGAGGGTTGTAGTGGTTGGAGTTGGAAGACAAGGTCTGTGCTTGTGGATTGGCAGTTTACTGTGGAAAAGGGTGAAGCGGGAAGAAATAAAGTCTTGTACAAAAGGGATATTAAGATCGTGGTGAAGGGATGAATTGGATACATAATAGGGAGCATTTGTAATTATTCTCAGGCTCGTGGATTGAAAGGACTGGATTCTTTAGATGTTAGAAGGCTTGGTCGTACCCCAGATTTCTACTCCGTAAGTTCAGATTGGTCGTAATAAGGTTTTGTAGAGCGTCAGTTTGTTTTCAGTCGTAAGATTGGACTTCTTATTCATGAGTCTGTATAGAAGTCCATATCGACGATTGAGTTTTTGTCTTTTAATTTTAGTATGTTCCCCCCATGTAAGTCGTGAGTCAAGATGGCAGTACTCTTTGTGCGAATATCGTGGATACTGAAAATATTGAAAAGAAATAAAATTTATAATAATCTGAGAGTAACTTATCAAATATGGTGATCGTTAGAGACAAATTTGTCAATAATTCTTTAACTGCCAAGATCGAGGTTGTTAAATTCTTTCCTTGAAAACTTGACGGTCAACAAATTTACCTCCGAACAGAATCATTTTATTTTCCTACATTATTGAAATTTATTTTAATAAACGTGTTTCTAAATAAGGGACATTATACAACTATAGGACATAATTATACACCTTTTAAAAGGATTCAGATATTATAGGTTACAATTATCGGTTTTTCGCAATGGGACTTGGCGTACAACAGAAGCATAAGTTGTAAGTTTGTATAGGCCATAAGCCCGTTGAATTATCTTGACACATTTGGAGTTCAACTTAAGATGATTTTCTCATGTCGAAAGCGCTCAAGTTTAAATAACTACACTGTGAGGGAAACCAACTTGTATCTTATTTAGAACGTAAAGTACAAGTTCGTACAAAATAGGGCATACGAGGCTAAAAGTTTTCCTTCAAACTCGAGTACGATAAACAATACTGACATATTTTATTAAAAACATGTAAAGCGATACTTAATCAAGCTAAACACAAAAAAAAAACATTTATTATCGATAATGGATATTTGCCGATAGATATTTGAAGGGCATTTTTTTTATATTCTATTCCCTCTCATTAATTGTTTGAAATTTACGTGGGATAAAATACCACAACCCAATTAAATATTTATAAAGAAAAAATTAAATAAAGTAAATGACGAGAGTCGACAAAATGTATGACAATGTCAGCTCCCTCGAGTACAAGACGAAGTTCTCGCCTTTCTCGTGGGTTAGGCTCTTGCTAGTGTAGAGGGGAATTGAATGAGACAACTGACGCGTCCTGGTAGTATAACTGGCAAGTGCACCGGCCCGGATAGCAGGAGATCCAGGTTCGATTCCTGGCTGGGACAGATAGTTTTTTATATTCTGTTCCCTCTCATCAATTGTTTGATATTGAAGGGCCTTCCATAAACTGGTAGCTTGCATGCTCATAATTTACTCAGAGCAAATTTTGTGGGTTCGAATTTTAGGTACTTACCCATCGCGCTAGGCTTCTATAAACTCCAAATTAATTATTTATGACCTTTTCCTCAAGGTAATTCTCTCCCTGCTTTATTTTGGTTAAAATTCACCCCACTAACAGTACATTATAAAAAAAAAAAAATGTTAAATGTTGATGAATCAGTATGCTGAGCAAAGAATCTATATTTCATGTCTCGAGTACCTCTTTCCAAATTATTAAAATCAATATCACAATAACTGATATATAGCAATTATAACGTGGAATATATTATTTATTCAGTTAATAGCTGAGAAAAAAATGTATATTTTCTGTTGAAACCCTTCTTTTAATTTCACCTCTTCTAACTTTATTTAGATTTAAAATGAGACAGTACATCTATTACTGTGGAAATCTTAAACAAGACTGATATTTTCTAGATTATGGAGGGTGGATGTTGCCGGACAGGATTCTGATATATCCATATTGCTTTCCTTCTCATATAATATTTATGCAATCGGTTTCCGTATCCTCAAGCTGGGGAGTTGGCCAATCACGCACAGAGAATCTCAATTCCACCATAACCGAAGCACTTTTCCTTAAGAAATCAGATCCGGTGGAAACTATGAGACCAATTGAAAAAATATTAAATAAGTAGGAAAGGTATTAGATATAATGTCAAGTGATATTTTCTCTTTAAACTCTTCTTCTTGCTTTGAGTTTTCTAAACTAATATAGTGAACTACTATTATGTTTAAAATCTCAAATAAGAAAAATCAACTTTAAAATTCAACTAGGCTAAAATAAAAAAATTTTTTTAGTTACAAATTATTTTTAATTTTTCCACTAACATGACCGAATTCTTGACAATCCTCTCTTCATAGAAAATCAACTTTCAGAGATCAACAGCTGAAAAAATACTGCTATTTTCTGAATTTTCTCTTTCTCTTGATTGCCCCTCTTAACACAAAAACTAAACATGTCTTTTTTCTTTTAAATGCTATACCAGAGGCCGTATAAATTTTGAATATGATTATGACCGCTAGGTCAATCACCCTACAGACGCCTGTATGAGGGTTTGTAAGCCCACTCTTCCGTCACAGGTGAAAATAGCACTGAAATGAAGATATTTTTTATGGTGAATTCCTTAAATTCGAAGTATTTTACTTATGGTAAAACATAAATTATAAGATACTCCAAGGTCTTTTTTGATTGAATTGCTTCAAATTAAAGCCTTTTGTTTAGAAACATCAAACAAGATCCTTTTAGAAATTCATGTAGCCCTTTTTGGACATAAATCACACAACGAATATAGTTGTCTTCTTTTCAAAAAGAGAATTATCACTAAACATTTTGTTTTGGAGTTGGACTAGAGGAAAATATAAAAATCGAACACTAGAGTCAGAAGAATATCTAACATGTTTTAAAGAATGTGTTGAAGAGCATGGGAAGAGGATTAGGTACAGAGTGTGCCATGAAATTTCGCCCATTGTGAGTGAACTGTTTTCTTTCAATTCTTGGATAGTTTGTTTTCATTATATTCACTTGTATAGGGGTGTTTCTCCTCTCCAGAGCAACTGCACTCGCTTGTTGGCTGAGAAAGAAGATAAGCAAACAGTGAGTGGGTTTGTTATCAGACAGTGAGACGGACAAATGTGGGGGTGTGGGGGGATGATTACACATTTATAGTTGACTTCGAAGANGATTTTCATCATTGGGGGGGGGAAGGCCGAAAATACACTAGATCGCTCTTTCAACAGGCAGCGGGGGAGCACAAAGGAGCCGTGTAATTTGAATTTGTTCACTGCCAATTTTAGATATCCACATGTAAACAGTATTGTAAATAACCAAGGAAGACAAGCCCGGGAAGCCTTATTTCTCCTTCACTCTGATGAAGAATCGGATCCATCTCTCACTAAGCTTTTTACTCAGAAGAATTTACAAGATAAAATTTAAATTTTTTCTAATGTACACTGAGAAGAAGTAAACAAGATAAAAATAATTTCCCTTATATGATATTGAATAAATTAGGTTATCAAAACAGATTTCCAGAACAGGTTTTATTTATTTAACAGAAATATCATGACATCGAAATCGCAGAAAGTTTCAAGAAAAAGTCATAGCATTATTTTAAAGTAATAGAGGTTGTTTTCTCCCAATCATTAGATCCCAAAAGTGACGGTCAACAAAATTTATGTATGCATATGAGTCATCCAAACATTTTGTACAAATATATATGCTTGTGCGTGAGTTTATCCATGCGCGCGCATGTGTGATTACCTAAGACCTCTTAGTAACTATATTTTAGAATTTAGTAAGAAAAGTTAACATTTTACATTTAATTAAAAAAAAAAAAAAGAAAGAATGAGTAGGTTTCGTAGTAGGGGAGGGTGTGGAAACAAAATTAGTCATGTTGTATAGAGTTCATGCCTGTAACCAAGCGCATTACAAACATGCTTAAGATTGAATTTTTTATAATAGTGTTATGTTCTGTAACATTTTTAAATAAATGATGAAGATGGAAGTTCAAAGTGTAAATATAGTGGGGGAAATGTCGCGAAGATAAATTCTTAAATGATTCCCTTAATAATCATTTCTCGTCCATGTTTTCCATTCATTTTTTCTTTCAAAACCATAATAATAATAACAAAAGCATTAAAGATTTTTTAATTTATGCATTTATTAAATTCCCCTTAAAAACTACCGATTTCAGTCACTCATCCGAAGTTTAACGAATTGAAAACAAAATATCCTTTACAGCGCAGCGTCCTCAATTTTTAAATTATACTATATATATATATATATATATATATATATATATATATATATATATATNATTAATTTAGGTTGTTATAGTGGTCGAAATAATCTTGATTCCTGTCTTATCTTAACTAATTTATAGTAAATATATTAAAGAGTATTTATAGGGCGTATTAACCTAGAAGTTGATTGCCCTCCAATGATCTACTACTACTAATTACTATGGCTTACATAACATAATGATATACATACATAAAAATTTTAATATTATACATTCATGATGATTAATATAATATTAATATATGTGTTTGTGTATTTATATACATACATACATATATGTATATAAATAATTTGAATAGAAAACATTTTTATCTTCTCATGAGTAGTATTAGGTAAAAAAATTTTCACAAAGGAAATCTGATGAAAGCATTTTGAAATGGCAAGACATTGAACAGCAAAATAAATTTATGAATATCCATAAAGTTAGAAGAATTTTTTAATTTCCTATCACCCCAAAAAGTAAACCCCATTTAAAATATTCTATACCGGTCTGAATCGCCCACTGATGACCACTGGCCCGTGGAATATCTACAGCTGATATATTCTGTTTACTGCTCAATTTGGAGGCCGTCGGGACCCGTTTGCTGTCACCCCCCAGTAGGGGGCTAGTAGAAGGGGTGGGGGGTGGCAGTGGGCTCTGTTTCTTATTCCGATATGAAATGGCTACATCAGGTTTTATTGCAGTCTTACTGCCTCAGTATCGTAAACGTCTCCCCTAGCTCTCCCGACCTTGTTCCGACACTTTACGACCTAATATTTTTTTAATAAAGTCCGACCCTCTTCGTAAGTTTTTCAATTAATTTAACCCTATGTTTACGACCGGCATTTAAGGATGTATATATATATATATCACAGGCTCAAAAGTCAAACAGAACCTNTGATCTAGACTAAATCCTATATGCTACCAGTTTTCTTATGGCCAACAGCTAATAGGATGCATATATATATATATGTGATGATTCCACAGCTTCGATAGCTATATTCCAGAGGCTTGGCTATAATCTTAAGACGTGTAAAGCGAAAGATTTACAGAGCTTTTATCTTAAGATCCGAGTTGCTGGAGGTTTTATTTTTGCGGGCCGGAATTCATGGGTGTCGAGAATAATATTCGACTTAAGTCTCAGTAAAATAGATTACGACCTCCCGAAGCAGAACTTGAAATCCCTGAATATTCCTACATTACTTGATTTGAGCTCGGTGCTTAAATCAGTGCTTAGGAGACCTTTCACGGCTGACACCCAAAATCAATGTCCGTGAAAGAGGAACCTTGGAACTATTTGAGGGAAAATTCAAGTGTGGACCTTACCTTCTGAAGGAGCATGCAGACTGTTATTTAAGCTGTAAATCAAGAAAATTTTGCCCTCCAGTTTAATTATTTAATGTCGTGATTATTCGGAAAACCCCGTCACGAACCTAGCAGTTCGCCTAGCCAAGGAGATTTTTCCATGACTACCGTTGGCATTTAAAATGGGGAGAATCAAGATTAAGTGACTAATTAGATCTTACTGTTATATGAGTAAGGATATTAAGTTAGCAAATGATGGCCTAATTCTACATTGGTAGAAGTCCACTCAACCTAACAAGTTACATTCGTAAATGGCTTTCATACCGAGAGTATTTCCCATTCAACCAATGTAATGATTTATGGAAGTAAGCTAATAAGCAAAGTACCTAGGTGAAATTCGATTCTTAAGTTGCGGAGCTCCTAGAATGCTAATGTAAATAAAATCTCGTGATTGATGGGGCTTGGCTTTCACGAGGAAAAATATGAATATTTTTTTTCTTTTTCTTTCACTTATGCAAACACATGAGATAGGGAAGGGAGGGTGGCGCTAAGAAAACAGTAAGTTTACACGGATTTTTTTTTTTTACTACGTCCAACAGGTCATAGATGCCCAGAAAATGGTAAGGATATACAAGATAAGGATGTGATTAATCTGGACCCACAGGATTTAGTCTGCACTAAAGACGGCGTTTAGTCAGCTAGAAAACCTAGATAAAAATATACTTGTTGAAAATTATATAAATGTATATATATATATATATATATATATATATGTGCATAAATATAATGTATATAACTACAGCTCATTTCTTGGTCGCCAAAGCTTACGATAATGAGGATGAGGAGAGTAATGAGCTAGTCGTGCTGCGGTGAGTCANTAATTTTTGAAATTTTATATAAGTATAATAATATGTTGTATGGTTAAAGAAATTTACGGTAAAATTATAATAAAAAGGTATAATTTTAAAATTTAAATCGTAGCGTAAAAGGGTTTTGTTCCAAACATGACTGACTGAAATCAGCAGGGAATGAGGTAGGAATAATCAAAGTATAAATTGAAAAATCTTTGGGGCCTTTGTTATACGTAATTAAGGTTATGGGGAAAAAATTATTGAAAAAAAAATGGACGAGAAATGCATATAATTTATGAATTCATTTTCCAGAGATTTGCGACCCCCCCCCCCCATATTTTTAAAACTTTGAAACCAAAAGGTCTTGAACTTCCTTCTTGAATTTCCAACTGACCAAAAAGTAATCATAAGGACATATCTTTCTTATTGTGGATTTTGAGAGTACGAACGAAACCCACATCTACCCCTACAAATCTGCCATTATGCAATGTGTTACTCACAGATCACTTTTTCTTTCCATTGCCCTGTACATGTTTCATTCAAAGTTGGTTACTTATTATCGTAATATACCAAAGAAATTTCGCAGCTTTCGCAAATGAAGACTTCTATATTTAAAAACGAAATTTACAGATACATTTTTAAAAAAAGAAAAAAAAAACTTCACTTTGACCTCGATCAATTTATTTGATTCATAGCAGCCTTTAAAGAAATAGTTTCATTTGAGAAATAGTGCTCGATCAGAGTAAATGTCTTAGCACCGTTAAATTTTCTGATGGGTGTTTCATAATAAGTACTATTGAATCGTAGGTATTTTCTGAAAATCGCGGTAAATCGAACGACTAACATATAAGTGATATTGTCATGAGGTAGTAACAGTTTGATGACGTCAGATATTCTAGCTGAAGTCGAGTTAAGGCCGCCCTGTTACAGACCTCTTTGCCCAACCGCTAAGAGGTAGCCTCCTCCCCGGCTAGCTCTGCTAGACGGCCAGTTTCCCGCCAAACCGCCCCGTTGTCACGTGGGGGGCTCCAGATAACAGGTGAGATGGGTTTCACTACTCTCCCCTACTGCCCACGTAAGAACCTATCTCTCTTCAGCACTTTGCTTATGTTCGCGGGTGGTGAAAGTCCTAACGTGGAGCCCACCTATTTATCTCCGTTTCCTGTTGAAACCGGGCCGGCCATCACCTGCGGTTTCAGACTTGCAAAAGGTGCCGTTTTTCTTTTGAAGGTTAACAAGAATATGGAAATGGAGTATTATCACAAAACGCACCTATTTAAGATAAACACTCTATATAGGTGGTAAACAGATCTCACGTAACTTATAAGAACGGAACGACTAGTTTCAGTTCTAGAAGGTTCAGCTTGAGAAAATCAAGCTCTTCACTTTCCTACCGTCCCATGACTTTCGATAAAATGTTTTACTTAAGAAGGAGACTTATAAGCTAATAAATAATATTCATATATGAAGCTAAAAGTCTATAATGTAAACTAAGCGCTTCCCTCAGAAAGGTAGACAGACGGAACAACAACTTCACTATTATTATGTACCTAATTGCTTTTTATTGCTGCGTGACTCCTAGAATATTATTTTAGCAACAAAAAGAAGCTGTGTTTGATTTCCATTACTCGTAACTGAATACGCTACAGCAGGCGTGATATTCAGGTAGTGTTTTTAGTCACACTTGACAATCCAGGCAATCCCTACTCTTTTTTGGCCGATTGGGGCGACCAACATTTTCAACATTTAAGTTAAGATTTAGAGAACTGGTAAAGACCTCTTAAAAATATAAATATGAATTTTAGTGAAAATTTTAATTTTCCTTTTTAATCTACGTTGATATAATTGGATGAAATGTGGTAAAAACAATTCAACGTTATGATAAATGAGGTAAATCTGTTATGAGAACAACCTCAATAGTTATATTCTTTTCGGAATTTACTAAAATTATATTTGGAAATAAAGGGGAGTTTTTTTTTACCGTATATATTATTATTAGATGATTTTAGTTGGGGTTCGGTCAAGGTATATCCAAAAAAAATTACAAATTAAAAAATTTTTTCTGCCAACGTTTCGGCTTAAATTGTAAGCCATCTTCAGAACTAAAATGAAGACGAGAGAGGACGTCTTTTGTCCCTAAGTTCACATTTCCACGACTGAAATATCTTCTTTTTTTTTAAATCAGTATTATTTTATTTTATTATCTACCTTGACTGAACCCCAACTAAAATCATCTAATAATTTGGAAATAAACTCTCTACGGAGACTGCAAGTACTATAACGGTTCTAATTTTTGAAATATTGAACCACATTCTGCATTTAAGCTTCTTTTATAGCAAACCGTTGGGTAAGTTGGAGTCAAAATTTGGATTCCAAAAATCAGATTAGTTTATTCGGCTCGCGTATAAAAACATTTTTATAAGAGAATTGCTTGGCTTAAAACGAAAAATTGTTACTTTTTTTGGCTTAAAAAATCTGAAAGAGTGAAAATATATATCTCTATCAAATTAGAACGAATTCTTTGCACTTTTTATATATTTTAATTGCTGAGCGCTTTCGGAATCATTAATTCCATCTTCGTAGCTCAGTCAGCATAAAATGAGGTCTCCTGCCATGGTGGCTCTAGGTTCACTCTCACTAAAGAGCATATAGATCACCAAAGGTACTAAAAATGTGACTGAGCTCCGAAAATGGAATCAATAACTTTGAAAACGCTCAGCAAATAATATATATAAAAAGTGCGATGAATTGATTATCATCTGATAACCATAATTGTCATTAACTTTCCTACCACTACAAACAAAAGAATATATGAAAATTTAGACCGAAAAGTTGGCAAAAAAAAATAAAAAAATTTTTGTTTAATAATCATTTTTTAAATATTCAGCTCTCGTGAAAGATAAGTACCTTTTCGTATCTAGGAGATAGGATCGGAGAAAAAAAAAATGTCACAAAATCTCATCAATGAGAACAATCTCAACAGCTATATTCCTTCTAAATTCACTGTTACATATAAATTGAGGGTCTAGGGTTTAGTACAAGAGGTGTAAAATCCATGTCCTCAACTTGTACTTCTCAGCCTCATGTATCTCCTGTAATTAGTGCATTCATCTGTCTGGCGAGTTGTTTACTTCCCTCATATTCTAACAGAATGTGAATACGAATACTCTACAGAGTCAAGTTCATTTTTCATCTGCAGTAAAACATGAACTTGCAAAGTGGGAAAGAATTTAGAGGAAGTCTAAAACAAGGCCTACCAGCCAGATTAATGGCCCTGAAGTTTGGCAGTTCTCCCAAAAGATTTTCTTCTTGTGCTAGAATTTTTTTAGAAAAAAATGGACAAGTCGATTAATAAACCTGATAGTGCATGGGGTAAGTTTTATGTTATCTACGATATTGAGTAATATGCATATGTCTGTGAGTGTGTGTTTCATTTAATATTTTTTATTAGTAAGTTTCTACTTCCAAAACCTTGTGGATTTATTTTTTCATTATTTTCAATAACTCTTGATTATTTTATTTCATTTGAGCCAGATTGACTTGATTCGAGAGTTGGATGTCATGTGTGGAAATTTAAGTAATTTACATATCTTCTTAATTGAAAAAGATAGTAAATTCATAACAGCTTGAACAATCTTTTTTTTTTAGAATTTTTAAATCATATATAGAACTTTCGCTCTCCTAAAATTGAAGTCCATTAATAATTCCATGGAAATCTGAATAAAAACATCATTGACTTTCACTAAATTTTATGTGTAATAAATAAATAAATAAAAGTAATTATTGATGCTTGTGTCAGGCTTAACTTCATAGCTCTAGGACTGAGATACCGAACGAATCCACTTCGTTACCCTGGCCCTTAGAAAAAAATTGAAGAAATTAATAAATTAAAATTCATGTTACGGTTTAGATCAAGTGATGTCAATATATCTTGGGTATCTAGCAAATAAAAAAATAAAATTTAATATAAAAAAAAAGACAAAAAAAAAATCACCACTAACCGATAATGGAGATCATAATAAAATTTCTCTTGGAAGATTTGACGTCACATATATATGATATGTGATATTCTCTAAATCAGTGTACCTCTCAAATTGGCAGGCACTAACCTCTTTGGCTGCAAGATAGACAGGTGCGGGCACCATAAAAGACGGTATAATACATGTGAGTCATTCGCGATTGATTTACCGCTAGACTTGCATTAGCACTTAGCCGAAATGGAACCGGGACTCCGGCGCCGCGGGAATTCTCACACTCGAGAAGGCCAGGACGAGCAGCTTTACTTGTTATCAGCGGGAAACCAAGGGTATGAGAAGAGTACGGCGGAATGTTTAGGCTGAAATGAAGCTACTACAATACATGAATGACCAGATTTCTTTGCGGTTAATCAGCTAAAAAGTTACTCGTCAATGAATATTCATAATTATATTATACTATATTTTTATTGATGTGATGACCATTATTGTCTTTAATTGGTATACAGGGAAAATCAAATGGTCCCACAAGCTGATAGACCTATTTTTGTTATTCATATTTTCGTAGAACTTAGTTTCAAGGATATATTAAGGGTATATTAAAAGGTATATCAATTAGTGATTAGGTTTATTGATTAATTCCAATGCAAATGATATATTTAAATATAATGTTTTACGTACATTAGTACAATGGGCTTTGAGCCAGCAAATAGATATTTAACAACCAATTCGATTTGGGTCGTTATAAAGCTTATTATTCCTTGGGGGTATTCCAAGACCCACTACCAACTCTCTCACTTGTGGTAGGTAGAAAGATGGTCAAGGAACACCCGAGCTTTAAATCGGCCCTAAATATACATATACATGAATATACAAATTATTATCTGGGCGACTCTAAAACTCCTGACCTCCTCCACCAGCTTCTTACAATTGCCTTCCCCATTCCTCAAGAGCATAAACACACATATCGTTACAAAAAAAAAGCTTTAGGTCCCCTTAAGGGACAATAAAGAAAGGGCTGTTGCAGTAGTGATAAAATAATACATACAAGAAATTTCTCAGTGTTCAGTAGGATTTGCGAACATTTAATACACGGGAAGGTAAAGAATTCGCAATTTGCCTACAGATCTCGTAAAGCGGGAGGTCGAGGCTGAGGTATTGCAGAAATCCCTCTCTGTTGAAGGGGATGGTAGGGGGTGGAAGTTAGGAGATAACGGCTGTCCGGTTAGCGCCATTTAACTTGTTTACCTTCCACTCTGAGCGCGGATTACAACTTTGTCGAGGCTTTTGGTTCCAGATCAGGCCCCATGTGGCGCAGAAATCCCTTCTTAAATGTACTGCCGGAGCTGGAGAAATAGGTCAGAGAGCGCTATCTGTCACAAATTTCTCACTAAACACGTCTTGCATCTAGGTTGTGTTTCCACTTTGCCACAAGTATCGGATTCTCTCCCTTGAAAGGGATTGGTCTCTCTGATTCCCATAAAGAGAAAACCATGTAGTTGTGTTCATGAAGACCTTCGGGTAGAGAATGTCACCGCGCTGGTAAATAACGCTAAAGCAAGTTTGTCACATTAAACTTTAATTAACAACATTTTAAATTTGAATTTCAGGTAACAACCACTCTTTATTAGATTTATAGAAATATAGCAAAGTATAAAATCAGTGAATATTTATGTGTTTTAAAGATAAGCACACATATTTATTTAAGAGTTTAAGAACAACAGCGACTGTTACAACATTAAAATGTTACAAAATCAAAAAGATGAATCCCTATTTATAATAAACTGATCTAACTAGTTCTTAGTGAACAATTATTTTCAACTTTCGTGCTGAATTATGCTGCGCTAAAAAAAAAAAGAAAAAAAAGTCAAATATTAAGAAATTGCCCGATCTTACAGTCCACTTGAATACAAAATATTGTTACTTTTTGAATATATATATCCTCATATATTCATTATAT
>KZ807413.1:368082-385843 GCA_000696205.2 Oncopeltus fasciatus
AAAAAAAAAAAAAAAAAACAACCTATTTTTCCCTCTAAGACAAACTAATTAAGATGTACATATCTTATGGGGATGTTGGAGGGGAAGGGGGTTGACGCCCAACCCTCACAGAACTAGAGCTGGCGCAGTCGAGTTGATCCAGATCCAGAGGAGCTAGGAGAACTTGCAGCCGATAGCAGGAAGCCCCGAGGGAAGACCGCAGAACTTGGGACCACAGACCACTACCGACAGTCCCACCCAGAATTGATAACTCAGTCATCTCTCAACCTACCCCTAATATAACTCTCTCAGCCCCTATTATTATTATTATTAATGTAAAGAATAAAGTTTTCTAATTGGTTCAAATTTTTTTTTTTTTTTTTTTTTAATTCTTCCAACAAAGAAACGAAAACTATGCGAATTAACACCGGTATTAGTAGATAGTCGGCAATAATATTATGTTATTATCAAAATTCATTTTTGGTATATTGGCTAGAACCACCGCGAAATTATGAAACTATATATATTATTTAATAAGTGATTATATTGAAAGATGCAAAATATTAATGCAGTTAAAAATTATAAGTAATTGCCTTCCTTAAAAAGAAAACTAAAATATTCTGAGAAACTAAAAAAATACATAACTTTTATTGTTAAATCAACCCTATAACAGAGATTTAACGATTTAAAAAAAAAATTATTTGTTAATTTTTTAAAGATAAACCACCCTTTCTAATGGCTCAACTCGCTCTTTCTTTCATTAAGTAAACTATCAATGCAAAATAGCAACANAAATAGTATCAACAAGGCCTTTAACGTTGAAAAAGAATATTAAGAAAATATGGAAGGAGCGATATATATAATAAATAAGAAGAGGTGGGAGAAAGAGTGTAGTGAACACACAAAAAGAAATAATTGCAATGTAATTTAATACAAATAAGTAATGTCAGTTAGAGACCTGTCACTGATGAAGGGTGAGAAGTCTCCCGGAAGTCTCTTCACTTCTTCGTCAAGGTTTGTTTTAAGGGTGTCAAACCTTTTATTTGGGGGTACTATGACAACATCTTTAAATTCTAAACAGATTTAACTAAGGAGTTGATAAATATGATTTATATAAAATATATATTTATTTACAGATTTGTTTCTATCATCTTTCTCTCTCTGTCTATATTCCTCTCATTTATAATATATACTAAAAATTAAAAGTCAAATCAACTCGTTATGATAAAGTTGTCTTCTGTTTGTCTTTATGTCTACAATTGAAATAATGAAGAAACCAAATTCAGTATTAAAACTTCATTTCCCAAATAGTCAGATTAATTCATCAATACCCTTGAAATTGATCTAGAAGGAAGGATGGCTTAGAGTTATCCAGATTAAATTTTAAAACATCTCATTATTCTTGCTTTAGCCATACAAAATTATATGTTATACTAATTTTTAAGTATTATTTGACATTTTTACGAAAAAAATGTACCTAAGAAGAAAATAAAGAAAGGACATGGTGAATTGCCTATCCTCTCCTGATAGATCAGGCACATATTACTCGCATCGCTCTTTCCAACTTCTAAATTATAGCATATATATAAATACTTGATTCCACACTTTCATTAGATAGAAAATAATAATGAAGAGTCCATACATTAAGCAGGTTAGCAAGCATTCATCTCAGCCACATAGATCGGTTGTACTCTTCAAGAACGCCCTCTTCAAGCGGTGGGGTGTGGAACACCAGATGAGAGACGAGCAGGGGCCTGCCAGGCCCACGCTTAAATCCACCCTCCCTGACAACAGAGACTCATGTTCTGGGAGTTAACTGTCAAGCTTAGTTCGTTCCTCGTCACTCACTTGAGAATACGTAATCGTTTAAAATTTAGAAGCGCTTTAGAGAAATAAGTGTTTTATTTTTCTTACTAATTGCAAATAAATAACAAAATGAGTAAAAAATAATTTTTCTTTTTATTAACAAATCGCTCTCTGAATAGAGCACCATTCAATCTGAAAAAGTCAATTATTCCATGAATTGTTTGGAGAATTGTTAAAAATGTAAGTCAGTTTTTCAAAAGAATAATGAATGATCTACCATACTGATGGTAGGGGGAAAATATACAGTGGAGTTTCCTTATATGAGAAAAAGGTTTTTTCGCTCTTCTAGCTGCATTAAGAATACAATTCCATGTGGTAGATATCAAAAATGGTGGCCATATTTTATAGACGCATTCGTTGAGTGAGTTTGTGTACGCCAGAATGTGTGCGATGCATCATTTATGTCTGTGTGCGTGTGTACGAGCCTTCGTGTGGTGTGAGGGGGCGTGTATGCGAGTGAGCGAACTTGAATGCGTGAATCAGAATGTTTCTCTCTCTTTGTGTGTGTGTGTCTGAACACAAACAAAATTCTCATCAATGGGGCATGTCCATACCAGTCTGTCCCAAGTAACTCATTTAATGTATTAGTTTTACAGTATTTAGAAGTAAAGTATATATGTTCCTATTATAGCGGATTAAATTATATTTCTTCTAATCTGAGACAGTATAAACTATGAAAACTATTTCGAAGACATGAAAATTTCGGCAAGAACTTAAAACAGGTTCGCTTGGCCTGTTACTATTGATCAAAGTTAATTTTAAGAAGGAATGTGTGTATAAACTCGAAGACAGACTAATTTAAGAAAAAATAAATAAGAAAATTCGACATTTCCTACAGGAAGAAGATTGTGTACCTCTTCTGTGTGTGCCCCAGGGGGCAGAATGCCTGAGGACGTGCAGTGATACATGCCCGCTACAACCCCTAGCCCGGAGGGGATTTTATACACCCGGCTTGAGTGGGAGTTTTTTTTTTCTTTCTTTTTATAACAAAGCTGTATTGTTGTTTTATGTGCACGACATTGTGGATAACATATTACTGGATTTTATTTATTTCTGACGTAGTATTATTTGTGATAAAGAAAAAAAAAGAAAAAAAAAAGAAAAAAAAAAGCACCAATTATTATTGAAACCATAAGCAATGTAAATTTATATCCTCCAAAGAGTAAGGGATAAACAAATATCAGAATCGGAGAATTCTTAATTTCGGACTAAATCAACTAGGTCAAACCAACTAGAATTCTCTTTTCAGCCCTGAAGAAGCCATCACATGATGTGCGAAAGCTCGGCAAAAAAGAACAATTTGACTCGGTTCAACCCGGAAGATGAAATGGTAAATTTAATGTTGTTGAAACGTTACTTATTCATTATATTAAGCCCTGGCTGAGACAGTTGGATTTTTTATTCTGTTCCCTCGCATTTATTTGTTTAAAATGTACGTGGGATAAAATACCACAATAAAAAAAAATTTATAAAATTAAAAAGTAAATAACGAGAGTCTGATATATTGCTAGACGTCAGCTCCATCCAGCATTAGACGATAAATTCGTCTTTTTCAGAAATTGGGAAATTAAACTCTCGACACTAGTGTTGGGAATTGATTAAGTTATCTCCCGATTGTGTAATAGGATAACGCGCTTGCCCGGTTAGCAGGAGATCCAGGTTTGTACCCTGGCGGAGAATGTTAGATATTTTATTCTATTCCCTTGCATTAAATTGTTTATATTATTTAATGTTTATAATACATTTCTTTCTAATAATTAAATTATTCCTACGGCATATAATGAAAAGAGTACGTCGAAAAAGTTACTATTATGCTATGAAGGTAATAGTTACATTTCACAGAATTCATAACTAAATGGAACATTTCATCTGCAGTGTATGTAACACACTAAAATAAATATTTAACTAAGCTCTGATTGTCCGAATCCCAAGAGAAAGTTAATCTTGATCATCTTTGGAAATAAATTATTATGTATTATAGTTGTCAATTATTATAGTGGAATTATTTTAGACTCATGTTTTACATTCATAAATTCGCTTAAAAAATAAATTAAATACTATATTTAGTCTTTATCTAACCCTCCAATCCCCCATTTCCTCTCTCTCTCTCATACACAAACGCACACACGCACACATTAAATTCTTCACCGATCCTTCTTTTGAAAAGCAAAAATTTATCCAAATTATAAAATATTCACTATAGAATTTATGCTGGAGAAATTCGTAATAGTTCCGGCCGGAATCAGAAAAATGAAATACTCTAAAATTGTTTGGTAATTATTTTATTATTACCGACGTTTCGATTTTACATGTAAGTCATCATCAGGGCAATAGTGATGTCTAGAGAGATCTCCGAGAGGTTTACAATAGTCACATCTCAGAGTGCAGAACTAAACTGATTATATATATACACACACACATATATATACTCAGTTATACTATATATTCTAAATTATATATATTTCAACTCTTCCAAAGTAGCATCGGGAAAGAATTTAATCACAGTTTCCTAGAATTCTGTATCGTTACCAACCTTATTAGATATATTTCCTAGAGGAAAAAGTCGAAAGAAAAAAAAATTGGGCTGATTCCAAAAATATATTATAAAAATTTTGTTAAAAATATCTTAAGAAATGATTTACGTAAACATGTATTTGTTAAATTGCCTAACGTGAAATGTACGAGGCCCCATATTTCAGACAACAGTTACACTAATTAGACGAAGTGATTATAACCGTCGGTGGCTCTCACTGTTCCTGTTCACGGCTCCGAATGGTCTGTTATTAACACAAAAAGGTGAGTGAGTGTGTGGGAGGGCTCTGTTGGACTACAGTTAGCACAAGAGAATAAGACATGAGGGAGTAGGGCACTAGCGTCAATGTGTTCAGTTGCCGGATGAGGACACATTCATTGCGGCTTTATATGTATGTATGTATGTGTATACTTTAGATATATATAAAGTATTTATCCTCCCTTTCAACCACTTAGGGTCTTGGAGGGAAGGGATTTCTACAGTTTGCCACTCTAAACATCTATGGCTCAAGACAGGCTTTTATTTATCAATAAAATCTTGGCCGGGGCTGGATTTGAACCTGCAGCGCCAGGATTGCAAGACCCAAACGAATCCTATGAGCTACTTCCAGCGCTTCTTGTAATAAGAGCTTGTTCCGACATATTTAAAGAGGTTTAAATTGAGGCTTAAACGCATGAAATTCCCTCGACAGGCGAATGATTACTACACCTATCACCATGGAGTATGACAAGCGTGTTGAGATCTGCCTATTTAGTAATTTTTAGTGCAAGGAAACATAATAAAAAAACTAACTGTCCCAGCCAGGACTCGAACCTGGATCTCCTGCTATCCGGGCCGGTTTTGTGGTATTTAATCCCACGTAAATTTTACTAATCTTTAGTGCAAGGTAACAGAATAAAAAATCTAACTTTCCCAGCCAGGACTCGAACCTGGATCTCCTGCTATCCGGGCCGGTGCATTTACCAATTATGCTACCGGGACCAGTCTGATAAGTTATTAAATTCCCCGCACTAGTGTCGAGAGTCAATTCTGCCTATTTAGTTTCATTTGGTTTTTGCCGTATCTCCATTAGTTTTACGGAAAAAAGAACATAGTTATGAATAGAGGACTTTCAAGTATTCGGTCTTGGTTGTTGAAAAATTAAAAACTAATTTGTAACCAACAAAGTTTTTATACATATTTTTGACGGTGGTTTCATCCTTCATGTTCGAAATAAGAAGATTAAAAAAGTAAATGAACAATTTACATTGTTTTTTAGTAATAAAAAAATTACTTCTTCAAAACTTGTGAAAAGTCAGTAATAAAAGGAGGAATGAATCCCTAACTGTTAATAAAAACATTAACAAAATGGTTTTTGAATAAAATGTTATGCTTGCCTTATTTACAAAAACACAAATTAATCCTTAGAAATTATTGNCATGATATTCATGATTGTTATAATAAAAACAAGTAGTAAAATTTAATTCTAAACATTTAATACTACACTATTTAAATGAAAATCATATACTAAGAACGATTTTTATGAACGTAAGTTCGAGTTTCTTTCTTAAAGGTGTAAACCGAATTAGTTATTTACTATTATTCATGTCAACCTTTAATGAAAGATAGTTAATCTGTTTAGCTCCTGCGTGATGGACTTTTACCAAATATAATAAACCGAACCGCCTAAAAACAATTTCATCAGAGGAACTCACTGCCACAAATTTCAGGATATAAAAGAATTTATTCGGAAAATACTTTAGCCTCTCGAAGAAAAGTAGAGTAGTTTGCTGAAAAGGAATTGCTTCAGCAACGAAGGACATTCGAGGCTCCTGCCAACCCACCCAAAACCTGAGAAGGGCTTTCACTGAAATTACAAATCAATCAATCAATAATAATGCTTTTTCTTTCTTACTCTCAAGTCCACCAAGATCGAATAGCCTAAGTGGAAATTTATAATTTCATCTAGCGCTCTTACATCATCAATTTCTTTGGTACACTTTGCTCCGAAGGTAAAGAAAGTATAAAAATCAGGGGAAAAAAAACAGTTGATGAGATCATTTTTAAACTGCCCCTCCCCCTCTGCTTATAATGATATGTATAAATAAATAAATTGGATTAAACAAATCTGTGTATTTGTTCCTGTATTATCGTTTTGGTTCAAATTTTATATATTTGATATTAATTTATCCTATCATTAGCAATATTTTATTTTTTTAAATAATGAAATATTCCAAGACTTGTTTAAACTTTTTAAGGGAACCTCTAATAAAAAACCATATTATTTTTGCTAAATGTTGCATGGTTGAAGTGGATGCATCATTGACATTGAAAAAGCAAATTTCAATATTTAACCAAAAAAATTTTTTTTTGTATAAGTCACTCTTATTTATTAAATATTGTGTGATGTTAAAGTTCACTAAAACTTTTTTAATTATAAATATTGAATTACTCGATCCAAATTCTTATAAGGAACTGGACAGCTTTCTATTTAATACTATATGACCAAGTGATACTAAATTACTATAGTATTAAATACTATATGACTATATTATCTCACAAAAGTAATTAGATACAGTTTTTTCTAATGAAAATATTTTATTTATGACGAAAAGTCAGACTTAGATAATTCCGTGAAGTTTATATTTACCACCGGCATTTGAAGAACTAGGATACTTGTCTACCGCACTGGAAAAAAAGTTTTTTTTCTTTTAGACAATTAATGAGAGGGAATAGAATAAAAAAATCTATCTGTCCCAGCCAGGAAACGAACCTGGATCTCCTGCTATCCGGGCCAGCGTGCTTAACCATTACACCACCAGGACGAGCTAGATATCTCATTAAATTCCCTCTACACTAGTAGAGTTTTATTGTCCCACTTTCAACCATTGAATTTCATGGAGTCAAGTCTTAGGACCATGGATGGAGGGGCTATCTACAGGCAGTCGTCCTATTCTAAACTCATCTAGTTCTGGGCAAGCTTTTATTTATCGATAAAAACTTAGCTAGTGTGGAACTCGAATCCGATTCGAGTCAGGATTGACAGACCCAAACGGATTATCTCGGCTAACCTAGTACCCATCATACAAACTTAGTGAATTTCGTACAAAGTATTTCTCACAGTATTTTATTATTAATAAGTTTTACAGGCCTTGGATAGATTTACTATTAATAAGGCGCCAATATATTGAGTTATTTCCCCCGGGAAGGTGTTTTTCCCTCTTGCCCCAGTCCGAAAGCCATCCTTCCACCCACATAGACATCTATGGTATAGCAGAGAGTAGATTCACCGCATTCTCTAGAATACACACCCTGCTGACTAATATGTAGCCCGATAAATTCCCCCGCATTACAGCAAACTTGCGGAGGGGAAAAAGATGTTTGAATAAATTTCATTTTCATTGCCGCTATGCGTCTTCTTCCACTATTTTATTGCGGGGGAGGAAATTTAGCGCAGAGCCCACTTACAATCCCCCCCCCCCCCCAACTAGCAGAGAGACGGCCGACAAGTAGAGAATAGCACCAACTATATTGCAAGAGGGTGGGGGAGTCTTTTGTTGTCAGGACAATTCATCATGGAAGAAATAAACCTTTATTCTGCCTTCGTCAGTAGAACAACGATTTCTTATTAAATAAAAACAGTTTTTTCCATAGCTAGAAATATTCATCATTCCACTAAATGGATAAAAATTTAATTTCGTAGAATGTTTAACCTAAATGAAAAACGAGAAAAATATTAATATTTGTATTAAACTTCCTCTTCTTATTATTTACAATAAGGAATGCAATAGTTTTTAATTAGAAAGTTTGTTTTCTTTATTTGTTACATTCTGTTTAAAAATTAAAATTAAAGAATTTTGTAATTTGATGGCATTAATAACAAAAGTAGTAATGCCTTGCAGAGAGTCAATTTGAACCCTAATATATTAGATGGATTTAAACATAAAAAAGTAATCAAAAGAAGAGTTTTTTTTAGATATTAGATATATATTAGATAAATATATATCTAATATATATGTATACACATATATATGAATTTTTTAAAGGATTATCTGCCACCAAGTGCAGATGTTTTTTTAAAAAAACATTTTTTTAATTTGTGTTTTTTGGACTTACCTTGACCGAACCCCAACTAAAATTATCTAATAATAAAAAAATAATTCTTCCGGGAGAAAAAAAAGTTCTGTTTCTATTGAGAACAATTTAAATTTGTCTTTAAAAAAAAAATCATCACACTTAGTAAAATTACCATGTTCTAATGATAGGACGGGCATAAATAAGAGTTAATTATAAATGTTTATGAAAATTTGATGAGGAATCTGAAGACAAAGTTGACAGGGGCTTGCACAAGATACCAGGTTTGCAAGTTTAAAATGTCGTTTTAATTCCAATAGAATGCGCTCTTAGCCTATTGAAGGATTTGCTTATCTCTAAACGCTATTTTGTTTGTTAGTCATTTGTTTACAAAAGTCAGTTGTTTTTAAGTCGTTTACGTGGACGTATCATACCTTTCTTTGGTGTTAAAAATGTCTAATTTTAAGCCAAATAAAGAGCATTTGCGGCATGTCATGATTTTCTTATTTAATCAAAAGAAAAAGGCATCTGAATGTCATCGAATTTTTGTTGAGACTTATGGCGATCTTGCTCCAACCGTCAAGACATGTGAACGTTGGTTTCAACGTTTCAAACGTGGTGATTTTGATGTTACTGATCAAAAACGAGAAAATCGACCAAATCGACTACGAGCTTCTCAAGCCCGGCGAAACAGTCAATACCGAGCGCTACCGACAACAAATGATCAATTTGAGTCACGCATTGATCGAAAAACGCCCAGAATGGGCTCACAGGCACGCCAAAGTCATTCTTCAGCATGATAACGCTCCTGCACATTCAGCCAGATTGACTAAGGAAACGATTTCTTCGCTTGGTTGGGAACTCCTACCCCACCCGCCGTATTCACCTGACCTGGCGCCTTCTGATTATCACCTCTTCTCATCGATGGGACACTCATTGGCGGAGCAACACTTCAACAATTTCGAAAACGTACGAAAATGGCTCGATGAATGGATTTCAAATAAAGATGAAGCATTCTTTTGGAATGGTATCCATATATTGCCCGAGAGATGGACAAAATGTGTAGAAAGCGAGAGCCAGTACTTTGAATAAAATATATTATACTTTTTTTTAAATTACTGTGTATATATTTTAAGAAATAAACGACATTTTAAACTTGCATACCTGGTAGACTGAGAATGAGTGAAGAGTTTTCGCATAATCCTCTTTCCTAATATGTGCTCCATTTACAAATTTTATGACATATATATGTGATTAATTCGATATTAACCTTCTTTTTGTAGACTCCTGGGCGATTTCTTTAATGTCTAAAACCGATTACGGAAATTATTATTACAAATACAACAAAAAAATTATTTAGTTGTAAAATAACTTTAACGAAAAATGAACCGTAATAAAAACGTTATTATATGTATTTTTATAGAGCATTGGTCAAGGTAGATCCAAAAAAAATACAAATTTTTTAAAAATGAGTATTTTTTTAATTACCTGCCAACGTTTCGGCTTACATTGTAAGCCACCTTCACGGCTGTTGAAATACAATGTCATAAGAATAAAAATTAAAATGATTTACAATATTATAATATAGAATTGTCATAACTAAATGAATGTAGTAAACTACATAGTTTACTTCATTCATACTTTTGATATCACATTACATTTAGTTGTGGCGATTCTATATTATAATATTGTAAATCATTTAATTTTAATTTTAATTTTTATTCTTATGACATTGTATTTCAACAGCCCTGAAGATGGCTTGCAATGTAAGCCGAAACGTTGGCAGATAATTTTAAAAAATACACTTTTTTTATTTGTATTTTTTTGGATCTACCTTGACCGAACCCCAACTAAAAAACATCTAATAATAATAATATCTACGGTCAAAAAACTCTCCTTTTGAACATAATAAAAATGCTTCCAAGAGGGTGAAGAAGCTCTATCCATTTAATTTAAAAAATAAGTTAATTCTCGCAACTCATTTAGCTAAAGGAGGGTAGTATATTGTAAATCGGAAATGATTTAGTTTTTATTTGTTTTTCAAAAGAATACTTGTAAAAAATAATTTATGCAAAATGCATATTTTTTAATAATTTTTTTTTTTTAAGTGTTTTCTGTATCGTTTCTACGTAAATCACAAACAAGAGTCTTAATAATTGTCTTCTCATTGTCCTTTTTGGTTGTAGTGTAGTAATGAATTAGTCATCAAATGTTATCTACATCCTTTACGGATTTATGGAAAACCTACTTAGTTCACGCAGCTCAGCTCAGCTTAATCAAAAATAAATTAATATTCTTTATACTTTAGACTGTTCCTGTTTAATTTTAAGTGTAACTGTCCTCCATTATTCTTTGGTAAGTTATCAGTAATCTTGCGGGTTCAGAACAACATTTAAACAAAATAAATATTTGAATATGACACAAACAAAGAATCTCTTTGAAGCCGGAATAGGACAGCACATCTTCACAGTGGTGGGGAGGGGTGGCCAGGTGATGAATCTCTTTAAATCGAAAACAAATTGCATCCCAGAGGTAATTTCCAAGGGGTGAGAATGGTATTTTATTCAATTCTAACTTAATAATGCAAGCCAGGAGTGATTGTACCACTTCTAAGCGAGACAGGCCAATCAGTGAGCGTCCTGTCTACAAGAATAATACATTGTATTCCTAGCAAATCTCTATACGAAATTCATGTTTCCTAGACAATAGATTTATTTATCTACTATTAGACATAATTTTTGTTNCACCTGTCTCCATTTCTAAATTACTCTATTTGCATATATATAATAATTTTTTTTTAAATCCATTAATTTGGGTTATAGTAGTCGAAGTAATCCTGATTCCTGTCTTTTATTAACTAATTTATAGTAAACGTATTAAGGGTATTTATAGGGCGTAATAACCTAGAAGTCGATTGCCCTCCATTATTTACTACTACTACTACTACTAATACTTACAGATGTTGTCATAATAACACTAAGTAAAATTAAAAATTATCGAAAAAGATTAATTTTTCAACTTATATTAATTGTTTATAATATATTATACTTTATAATCTGTAATAAACAATTACTTTTTAAACCAGGGCTCTTTTAAATGGCCTCAAGTCTGGATTTAGTGGTTAAACAGTAAATAGCCATAAAAATAAAAGGAATTAATTAACTAGGAAGCACTATTAGAGATCATACTATGAATATTTATCATATTTAATGCTTGGGGAATAATATATTTGTTAATAATACTAATCAAGTGCTACAAATATATTTGTAAGTGGAAAATAAAAAAAATTGAGGAAATCTGAGAACCAGAAATTAACCATGTTAAAAAAAATATTTTTACCTTCAAATGGAGAGTTTTTGACCGTGTAGATTATCAGTAGAGAATTTGTTGTATTCTCTACTAATATCAAGATGTATCCATTCTAAATAATGCTTTAATATCGTTAATTTTAAAATTCCTCCATACATTCCCAATTCTGGCATATATACTTATTCTTTATTTAGTACAAATTAATAAACTTCCTACTAAATTTTTACTTTCTCATTCAGGATGGAAGGTGTGGAGGTGCAGCTATGGACGTTTTCACAGAGGAACCACCAAAATCAGACTTTTTATGGGAACTTATAAGACATCCAAAAGTAGTCGCGACACCTCATCTAGGTAATTTTAGTTACTAATATTATAAGAATAATATGGCAATTATTTTAATATATTTTTAACTACTCAATAATTTAATATTATAGTGTATCATTTAATAGTTAATGACTATAGGATATCTGGTATTGTAATGTAAATAATCTATGAACTTTGTATCAGTTTTAATATATAATCCAATAAATACTGGATTACTACACCTGATATAGAGAAATAACTTTTAGAATTTTGGTTTTGAAGCAACTTTCCTGTGATTACAAAAAAATACTCGAAATTAAAGATAGAAGAAACAACGTAAAACGTATTTTTTTTTTTTTTTTTTAAATATTTAAGTTAAAATTGCATTTCTATGGTTCAAATTTCGATCATCAAAATACTCAACAAGTTTTATTTATTAAAATTTTATAAGCCGAGTTTCAATCCATGAAATAAAAAAAAAAAACTAATGTGACCGTTTGGGCAGTTACAGCCACACACTGTGTGGTGTTCTGGTCAGAATACACTCAAAACTTGAAAAACTCTATAGTTCCACAAGATATCCTAAATAAATTTAAAGAGAGGTCGAATTACGTGGGTGGTCATTCCCAACCATATATCCCATATTCAAACGCAAGAACGGGGCTCATGGAAAATTTCATTTTCCTTGAAAACTTTTACTCAAACAAGCCCACTATTTTCGTAGGTGAAATCATTTCCAAGCGACTTGGCTTAACTGACAAAAGAAATTCCATTGACTCGTATTACTGACGGAAGAAATATTTTGTGAACTGGAGATTATTTACACATTCAGCTAACTCTTCTCATCTCCCTTCACGCAAGAAGATACATGGTAAGTTTTTCAATAGTAAATTTTGTTTTGCACATTCCTACATATTGAAAACAAGATATTAGTAAACTAAATGTATTGGGATTCCGCTTTGTGGTAATAAGCTTTTGTGGACTAATCAAAACAAATAAGAGAGGAGTTCATTTCTCCTTCATTGTTGTTATTACTCTGTTAAATGCATTTAGTTGAGATTTACTTAATAATCTCTCGTTAGAGATAATTATATACTATATGAAACAATCCCAAGCCCACAAGCGATAAATTATGTGTCAGGCAGAAATAACTTTGACTCAATTGTGGTTGGGTTCCGTCTCAAGCCGGGATTAATTAAACTGCATGATTATATTCCATTCATATGAACATTTTAATGCGACTTCTCTTTTTCACAGGTATATTCTGAGATAATTTTTATTAATATAATAGGTTAAGGGTGTGTCATTCTCGACATCGTTTTTAAATTATATTTTGTTTTATAATTGAAACAGGTCATAAATTCAATAAGAAAAATAAAGAGTTAGTAGATTTCTCATGTTTCAATAATGACGGATAAAAAATAAGAGTAAATGACGAAATTTATTTTATAAGCAAGAAGACAATGGGCGTAAAAGTTAATAACACTAACTGTGGTCGAGAAGGGGGAGGGGCTTAACCATCTTAGTTATATTCGTAAACCTCTTCCTTAACAAGCATTTTTCAAAAAAAATAGGAGAGAAACGTTAAAAAATTACATTTCAGGCATATTATGATGTTTAAACGTTTTCGTTAATCAAGTAACAAGATATTACTATTATGTATTTTCCTTTTCCACCCCCCCCCCCCATAGCTCTACTCTCTGAGTGCATAAATATATATATACACACACACATATATATACTCAGTTATACTATATATTCTAAATTATATATATTTCAACTCTTCCAAAGTAGCATCGGGAAAGAATTTAANGGACACACAGCTTCTTCAATGTGTTATCGGTGAAATCATTGAAATTTTCAAAAGTCGTGTCGCGGGAACGTCGTCTATAGCATAATAATAATAATAATTTTTGCGATGGCAATAAACAAAATGTTTTTAAAAATAATTCTGGTTTTAGTTAAATGGCCTACAAGTTGCAAAAAGGGATCTTTTGTGAATTTATAAACACAAGCATTCTCAAACAAATATATATTTGTTTATTTCAATTTACTAATAAATTATATATTTTTCGTTTATGTAGTTGGAGAAGATATTGGACTGAAAGCATTCTAAATATTTTATTTTTCTTCATCAAAAAAACTACAAATGTGAAATAGAATATTAACATGTAGTTTTTGTTTGTTTTTTCTCCAACTGCTTTCAGTTTTTGTTTTTATTGAATGTTCTTTTAATTAATTAATCAGCAACAGTAATTACTTTCATTTATTTAGATAATAATAATAATTTTCATAGCAGTATTCAAGTCAAAACTATTAATCCCATATCATAAAGTTCGGTCATTTCAATGGTCCTTGGTTGTAATAACAACTGCATAAAATTAGTAATGATTTGAATAGTAGATAAGGACCTTAAACAACTCCTATTTTTAATCAAATATTTCTTAATTATGAAGGAGGATTATCATAGTTTTTCATTATTATTGTACTAGTTAATATGTGTGTTTTATTAATACTAAATAATATATAATTATTTTACTAAACAATATGTTGTATTATTATTTTCACATGTTTCAAACTGAAATAATGTTAATTTTGACAATGTACTTTACCTTATATTTATACATATCTCACAATAGACTTATTTATATGCACAAATAATAAAATTAAGACCAATTTGATTTTTTTTTTTTTTAATTTATAAAAAAAAAAAAAGTGTTCAGGCCGAATATGAAGAAAATATTACTTTAAAAATTACTGAAGATTATGTTCTGTGAAACTGTCATGTGAATAAATTACGTTAAATTTTTAAAAAATGTTTTTTAATTAACAAATATCACTGAAAGTAANAAAATTATTTTTGAAGCTCGTATGCAACAACTTTGGGCCATAGAAGGTGGGGTTTTCTTTGGTCGGCCATTATATTTAGGCATTTTTTATTACTGGATAAGAACCAGCCTACTATTGGATTTGAACAAATTGATCCCCTTGACTCAGCCTGCGCCCTTAACTATTTTAATGCCTTTGTGAGAGTGTATGTGTTAGCCTCCCTTTTAACCAGTTAGGGTCATGGAAGGAGGGGTTATCTATAGGTTGCCACTGTATTCTAAACAACCCAATTTTGCGGTATAAACCTATGACATAAAATTTATAGAACCCACACCACCAGAATTGTGAGACCCGAAAGGATACCCTAAGCTACCCTGGCGTCCCTATTAAAACTTTATTATGATAATATATCTTCAATTATAAAAACATTGCATGTCACTTGCTCAGGTCAACTTGTAACTTAAGCATAAAAAAATAATGAAATATTACATTTTATTTATAATACGAAGTTAAAAGTTGATTCAAAGACAACTGTGTGTTTTCAGGCGCAAGCACAGTGGAGGCCCAGACCCGCGTGGCCGAAGAGATGGCGGATCAGATCATATCTCTGGCCGCCCCAGGAGAGAACATTCCAGGAGTGGTGAACGCTCCTGTCCTTACTGCCCTGAGAGTGCCGAGCAACGCCGCCTGGATCAACCTTGGCAAGGACCTTGGCTGTCTCATCGGTAGGCTCCTGAAGGACCAGCCGCTCTCGGGACTTGCTGTGGATATCATTACTTCAGGTAACCTAGCAAATATTAGTATGTTCGAGTATAGTAAATCTTAGCGGTCTATGATTAAAGCGAATTTCACTTGCAGTTGGTAAATAATTCCGGTAATGATGTGTATATTTATATATAATCTCTCTTCACTCCTTACCGACGAAGGGCAAGAGATCCCCCAAAAATTTTGCTCCTTGTGAATTTTTATTTTTGTGTGTGCACTGCACTCTCTCATCCACCAATTCTTGATAACGACAAATCGCAGCCGCGAGTGTTTCATTTTCTATATATATATATATACAGATATAGATTAGTAAAGTTCATATTTAGGGGAAATGTCCTTATTCATATAATTTAAATTATCTATAATATTTTAACTCCCAAGAGTTCTTGAAAATGGACACTGTGAAATTACCATTACTGTGGGAATTCCTTTAGAGATGTTGGAGAGAGGTGGGGAGGTTAGTGGGGGTTGTGGGAAGATAGTGGGGGTTGAAGGGGCGGTCTCTGGGGAGGGAAGTTTTCTAAGAAAACAAGTGTTATAAATGGGGGATAGGCGGCTACCTGCTTCATCCTCAATCCCGCTGACTCTTCTTGAGTGGCCACAAAACATTGTCCTCAACCGGCATCCAAGTCCTGTCACTAGATACAGGTGTTTCGGTCGTCTACCCAAAATAGGAAATGGGTACCAAAAGCCTGTTGCAGGGCATAATAAGAGGTTGGTACCTCTTACCCCAAAAGACCTACCTATAAGTCAATGGCAAATTCCCTTCTCCTGACAAATGTGAAGATTTATTTTCTATGGAGTCTCTACAAAGCGAAATCTGTCAAGTGAATAGCGTACTACTACTAGATATTCTTTTATGTTCCACTACTGCGGTACTTCAAATACGAAGTCTTCCGATTTCCGCAAAATCTTTTCGTTTTTTTGCGAGTGAAGACTTAGGACCAAGCTTAATTTTAAACCGAAACAATTTGGATGCAATAATAATTTGGTATGCTGCGCTATTTGCTTTTTAAAAGTGGTAACTTTCTCGAACAGGTCTACTTAAACATATTTTAGCTAGATTCACAGCAGACAAGTGTTATAAATGGGGGATGGGCGNTTTTTTTTTTCCTAATATATAAATAGCAATATTTTTATTAACAAAATACCATGAGGGATTTAAAAATTTTTGATGTTGACGTCTTTACTTGTTTTATAAAGGGGTGGGCAGGTAATGCATGCATTATATTCAAAAATTCTATCATTTTTATTTAACATATTTTTTAAAGTATCACAGTAATTGTGGAGGTCTCTTATTAAAAAAAAGTATAAACAAAAGACATTTTGAATAATGGAGAAATAAAACCTTGAAGGTGCAATGAATATTTGTTTTACTCGTAAATAAATAAAATCGAAAAATGCTTAGAACTGACCTCTTTAAGATCCTAGAGTGCAGGCATATTTCCAAAGTGTTTGTGGTTCGGTTAGGGATGGATGTTCGAAACACGACACAGTACGCGAAAGACCCGAGCTACAAGACTGTACACACTCCTCTCTGGCCGGGGTTGCCTTGACTACTGGCGGTACACAGGGGATAGGCCGCGGGCTCGGCTCTGCTCGGCTAGATCCGCCCGCAGGTCTTCGGCTCCCGATCTGACACGCAAGCCCCGGGCATCGCGGCTCGCCTTCCTCTCCTCTTGCTAGAAGGAGTATTTCAGGTGGACTACTATTCTCCACACAGTCAGAACTGATTTCAGAAAGTGTTGTAATTTTTTTTATTATAAATATATACTGGAGAAATTAGTGAGGTTTTCGGCCAGGATCAGAAAAATAAAATACTCCAAAATGATTGGGTAACTATTTTATTATTGCCAACGTTTGACTTAACTTGTAAGTCATCATCAGGGCTGAAATATAATACTCACTATTACACTTATAGAATTATAGATTGAAATGAACAGACAGAGATATGTTCAAAAGGAGAGTTTGTTGACCGTAGATATTATTTTAAGATGAAGTCATGGAAATGTGAACTTAGGGACAGGACGTCCTCTCTCATCTTCATGATAGCCCTGAAGATGGCTTACAATGTAAGCCGAAACGTTGGCAGATAATCCTTCATTAAAAAAATACATTTTTTTA
>KZ807413.1:397057-407582 GCA_000696205.2 Oncopeltus fasciatus
TTTTTTTTAAATATCTGTATTAAAGATGCATAAATAATAGACTAATAATAGTTTTCTTAGACTTACTCAAAGTCAGTAATTATTGTTATCTGTAAATATATTGAGAAAATTTTAATGTTAATTATTCAGCTTTGATGATTTAATTACAACATGTTTAAAATTTAAACTATATTATAAGTCTCTCAGTTCTCAAACATCAACCATAATATAAATATGTAGCCCATTTTTTAGTAATTTAATTTTTTATGGAAACATTTTTTTAGCAATGTATTTTTTTTATAAAGATTTACTTCTGTAATATATGCATGCAAATTTACATTAAAAATAGCATATTGTACTTTTTTAACATAGAATTTTATCTATAATCTGTGCGTACAAATAGTGCACATTGTATTTTTTTCAATTATTGTGCTTTCAAAATATTCAATAAAAGCATACACCTCAACTCATGGTTCATTTTGTCTATTTGAGAGGCAATACTCTAAAATTCAGGAACTGTATAGGCATGTATCTACTCCTGTGTATTTGCTAAGTTCACTCAAACATATTTTTGACGAAATCTATTTTATGCAGAAAACTTATTAATGCATACCAACAAAAAACTTTTTTTTTTTAACTTTTATTTATTTATTACCTTCTATTAAATAAAAACATTTTGTAATTTGATTAAAATGAAAGGTAATAATGTCATTAAATGAGGAGAGAAGGTGAACAACGACACCACTCTCAACCATATGAAATTAAGAACAACAAATTTACATCAGGTTAAAATTTCCTTTTTTATTTACTTTGAAGTAACCTATGAGAAAGTTCTATCCACTACAATGCTCAGATTATGATGCTTCCTAACATTTACTCCTGCTACGGATGACAAATGTAAGACTTACAAGAAATAAAAGGTGAACTTTAAATTAGTTCTATGTATAACAATTAGTTTGTGAGAGACACAGTTTGGCTTGCCATTTTATAAACTTTGCATTAAAAAATAAATAAATAAAAAGTGATTCATATCTTAGACAACCACATTAAAAAACAATTATCAATAGAAAAGTGCAGCAGCTCATGGACATGGATGATGTTGAGTAGACAGGATATCTCTTATTGCATTAGAAAAATCATATCAATATTATGATATATCTATACACAAAGTTAAAGGTACACAAAGTTATCATCTTCTGATTTTAAGGCATATCCCTCAGGATTAATAAAAATAGAAAGCATATAATTTGTTTTAACCAAAGTTTGCCTTAAGCACTACCTCAAAAACAGTTTTTTCCAGCCTCATAAAAAGCCTTTGTGAAGCTAGAAAAAACTATTTTTGAGGTAGGACTTAAGGCAAACTTTGGTTGAAACAAATTATATGTTTAATATTTTTATTAATCCTGAGCAATATGCCTTAAAAGCAGATGATAACTTTGTGTACCTTGGAAGCCAGATATATCATATTAACATAAGCCAAGAAATAAAAGCTTGTGAGAGGCTGATAAATACCTCAATGCCGATGTAAGAGTCTGAATTAAGCTCATCTGAAATGAACACAAAATAAGGATATACAAAAGCCCTCATTAGCCTTAGACTGAAGTGTAAAATCTGAGGTGATTTACACCTCTGAATTACAAATCCTGAAAAAAAAAAAGAAAACGTGAACTATGCCTACTAAGAAAGTATCGAGAAAGACTCATCAATGATGGAAAGATCCAGAAACAACACTGTTAATTTATGATTTCCACTAGGTTATAAATCGAAACCATGAACTTTTATCTAATGATAAATATCAAACTCATAAACAAACCAGAAAGAGCACACACAAAAAAAATATAAAAGTAATATAAGCTCATATCTATCGACAAAACAGTTTAGTTTTCCTGTATTACATTCACACACACAAAAGCCTACAGTCCTTAAAATATTACCGTTAAATTCTAGAATGACGGAGGACATAAAAATTATCTTTACACATTTAATGGTCAAATTGATCAAATATAACAGGGAAAACTTTACCTGAATGCAAAGACTGTTAGTAGGCTCATCACAATTTGAAACGCACTTAAATAATTCAAAACCTTCATCAAATAACTCTAAAATCTTTTTGTCTTCACTAACAGAAGTCATTTCGAATATAATATACGAAAGCAAATATATCAAGAAAATTAAGTCTTTTTTAGATGTTAACTATTAACAAGAAGGTTGCAATATACCAGGTAACAAACAAAGCAAATGACGATATCTATATAGTTGTAGAATTTAGAAATACATAGAATAACTTAAAAAAAAAAAAAAAAATGATAAAAATATTTGTTGCGCCTTAACACGTTTTGCTAGTGAATTTCGAAAAGTATGACCATCTAAAAAAAGTGCAACAAATAAGGGGGGGGGCACTAAAATTAGAAATTTCTACTTATTAAATTTTTATACAAAATTTAGCTATCGATTTTCAAATATATAGAAATAACCATTTAAATCATTAAACTTAAAAACAAAACCCGTCATCTATTATACGGGTTATGACTTCTTTATTCGTATAAATAATTAATTCTACACAAGTAATGAGGAACAGTATTTTTTAATATTTTCATAAATCTCAAAAATTAAAAATAATGTGGGACTCGTCATTTTTTCCACTGCAAATTTCAGTGTTTTGAATAAATTATGAACCTAAGGAAAGCCTACAGCAAGCTGTAATTGAATGGGAAGCCAAACTAGAAAGGAAAGGAATGGCTATTAATGCAAGAAAAAGTAAAATAATGCACATTGGCCGAGAACAGGAATACTTGAAGTGCGCTGAAAAGGTGAAATAATGGAAATGGTGGACAAATACACTTACCTCGGAACAGTGATAAGCAGTGTTGCGTTCACTGTAAGGGTAACCATGAACCCCTCAACTCTCTCAGTGCCCATTTCGAACAGTACAATAGACTTGTTAGACAGGCTGTAGGACACGATGGTCTCCCAATTCATTTTATAAAATTATGCCTACCAGCCATCCTTCCAGTACACTTCACGTCTATAATTTTTCATTACAAAATTCACTTTTCCCTAAAGCATGGGAAACAGCCATTGTTAAGCCTCTAAGTATAATCCCTACTCCTTCTTCGCTCAATGATTTCCGCCCAATATCCATACTCTCTAATCTCTCCAAACCACTTGAGAAACTAACTCAAATCCAAATGTCGCTATTTCTGGAAAACAACCTGCTCATCGATCCTTTACAGTCTGGCTTCCGACCTGGATTTTCCACTCAGTCCGCTCTAGTGAAGATCACTACTGATATTCAGCGTGCGATGGAAGAGCACAAAGTCACAATCCTCATCTTATTGGACTTCTCAAAAGCTTTTGATACAGTCGATCACTCCATACTTCTATCAAAACTTGAAAAGCTATCCTTTTCCGTCAGTACTTTCCTTTCATTCTTTCTTGCCCAACGCTCTCAAGTTGTTTCCAGTCCATAAAAACCTATCTCATCTTCTCTTCCTACTCCTGCAGGAGTCCCTCAGGGCTCTAATCTGTCCTCTACCTTCTTCTGTTCCTTCATTAATGACCTCCCAGCCGCTATCCAGTGTTGTTCTTACGATCTTTATGCAACGGACGATGTCCAACTTTACAATTCCTTTTCCCCTTCGGAACTGAGTGTGGCTGTGAATTTGATCCAAAGCGAGCTCAACAAAATCAATAGCTGGGCTGTTCAAAACAGATTATGTTTGAATGCGGCAAAGTCAAAGGCCATTGTATTAGGTTCCGTTCCCCAATTAAGCTCCCTTCCTCCCCTACCTAATTTAAATAAAAATCTCTCTTTACAACTCTCATTCTCTTTTCAGCCCTGAAGAAGCCATCACATGATGTGCGAAAGCTCGGCAAATAAGAACAATTTGACTCGGTCCAACCCGGAAGATGAAATGGTAAATACATCTGACGACCGACGAAGCCTACGTGAACATCTAACCAACCTGTACGGGGAGGATGTTGTTCAGAGAATGNAATTTTTGTTTTATTTATTTATAATAATGGATATTTTTTAAGCCAGAAAAAGTCTAATGTAAAATTTACCTATGTTATTCAAGGGGACTCTGTTATTCCCAGAATAAAGTTTTTTTTTTTTTTTTTATATTTACACTGATTCGTTTCGCATAAGAACAGTTTTAATTTCAATATATCTCCCTCACTCTCTGTGGTATATAGGATTGGGCCTTCCCCACTCATCCACCACCACTTATGCACCTATAGAAGAGGCCTTCCCTGAATGAATTATAAATATCAGTGACAAGAAAAGAGTAAAATAATTTGCATACAAGAGATCCGCCTCAAACAAACTGAAAATTTTAAATTTTGGCTATTTGAATTTGACACTTTATATAGAATTCGCTGTGGGAGGCAGGGGGGGGGGGGATCGCCTGCTATGGAGATGCCATATTGATAAGCCAGAATATTGCTTAAACAGAGGTCTGCTAAATACTCTTCTACGAGCATTAGCTGTGAGTTCATATCCCCCCATCTGTTATAATATGCTTTATATATTTAGTCATTCACGCCTATTAGTAATTCATAAGTCACTGAATTAAGCACCTAAATAATTCATTGACTCAAATACCTTCTTCAGTGATGATCATGAGTGACATCAATGATCACAATCAGTTGAGGGGATCAGGCACCCTGGATAGACGCGACAAAGTAATTGGGAGTTGTTTTTTATTAAAAAGACAACAATTTGATCTGTCTCAATAAAAATTCTCCTAATCACATCTGTACTCCTACTGACACATTCTCAAGCATACTTGACATTCTTTTTGCACTCCCCTTTTAGCCAACTAAGTAGAGAGATCATTTGAAGATATCTGTCCTATTCCCAGAATATAGAACAACATAGTTAGCAAATTACGAATTGTAACTTATTAATAATAAATAATGAAAACAATTTCTTTTATTTACTTTCTTTTTCTGTTTTTTTTTTTTTTTTTTTTCTAAATTTTTGTATAATTAGATGTGATTGCATGCCTTATTTTAGTCTAAACTATATTTAATAGAATTATTCTAATGCAAAGAAAAATTGAGTTGGCATAAGTAATAAGATATTTACATGAAAACCTTTTACTTAAATAATGAATAAATGAACTTAGAGTGAAAGTAGAGAAAAAATTCCAAAGTTATATATAATAGAAAGACCATTATGAATCTCTGTAGTCTTCAGAAAAAAATAAACAAAAAGAAAAGTTATATGAATAAGTTGGTAATATAAAAAATTAGGATAACACAAAAATTACAGTTATTCAAGCCCATAAAAAATAAATGAACTGTTGCATAATATTGTCTCTAAATAAATTTTTCCTTAAAAATATTAATCCCTTAGTTCATGCAGTTCCTCCACAGCAGGATTTATCTTCAATATTAGGCGTCGTAATGAAAATCTTGCTAATTTTTTTGATACCCTGCCACGACTTTTTTTATTCTTCATCAATCCCACTAAAAAAATAAGGAAAAAAAAAAACAGTTCATCTTTGCTAGGTAAGAATGATATTTAATTAAACCTGAGCGCTTTGGAGTGTCAATGTCTTTCCACCTGAAAGATGGACCCAGAGGATGAGACATTTGAGTCTTGAAAGCTCTTGGCTTTAATTATATAAATCTTTTGAGCTTAGTTTAGCAGTTTTACTCCTTAGTTTTTATTCAATGCTTTACAGGAATTAAATTAATTGATGCTTGTTAATAGGATTTATCTTGCGTAAAGCCTGTATTATTTTTGTTTCGATACATTTGTCCATTCTCATTTTTAAATTTGGTATTATTTACAAGAACTAATTAGATTATTACAAAAAGTAAAGAAAGTTTATTTGTAATTACGGAATTATATTTATTTTTAATCACCGAGTTGTTTCAATATACTCTCTAATATTATTTATTACTTTTAATAATTATATTCTGGTAAAAAAAGATTAACTGTTTAATTGATGTTAAAAAATGCAAGTAATATTTTTTTTAAATACATCATTATGTAAATTGAGTTTTAATGAAGTTTAATAAACTTCAACAAAGAGAAACAAGAGGTACAGCACCAACTGATTGTGGTAAATAAAACTGTAGTCTCAGGTTCGCTTTCCTGAGAAAAAAAAGCTTTACTTAATCTAGGATATCAATAAAACACCTTTACCACACTGGCTTGCCAATTGTAATGTGCCATGAAATAATTATAAAAAAGAATAAGATAAAAACTTTAACTAGTTCCTCCCAGTCTCTCTCTCTAGAAGCACCTCTTTTTTTTTTCTTCCCCCTGCTAAACCTTTGTGCAATCCTATACCCACGGCACATACAATTTGTATATAATTCAAGAGAAAACCTCTCTCGCTCTTTCTTCCCCCCCCCCCCNTCTCTGATAATGGAATCGTTTGTCCTGAAAACTCTAAGCTATAATCTAATATATAAATAAATAAATATATATAAAACAGACTTGAACAGAGAATCATTAATTGCATTAATAAATTGAAAATTATTGATATTGAATATATCATTTGATTAACATTTTCAAAGATAATTCATTCATCTACACAAGTTAGAAAAGGTCTAAAATTAAGCTTCTTAGATAAAGGGGTGAAGAGGATTTAGAAGTAAATTAAAATCCAGTTAGCTGTAGATGACTGTAAGCCCATTCAACTAAACTCAATATTTTGCCTAACCGGTTATTAGAATAAATGTTTATTCTATGAAATAACACCACCAAAACTACAATAAGGGTTATTTTTAGGCTTCCTCCAACTAATGGGAATATATCACAAATTAAAAAGTAAATTACATGACTAAAAAATGTATTTCTAAAATATCCATTTAAATATAACAATAATGCAAGAAGTCCTTTTTGTATGTAAGAATACACTTACTTCCTAAAGCCTATGTCTATTCAATAATAAACTAATTAATAATTCACTTATATCAAATATTGAAGACACTTATCTAACCTGAATATCATAAACATATATTGCTCTATTGTTAGTTAAAAAAGGTATATTGGCTTGGTTTTTCCTTAATATTTATTTTAAAGAGACAACATTAAAATAATTTTAAATATAATCAATTAAATTAAATGTAAGAAATACTTCATAACAATTGGCAGCTTATGGGGATAAGTAATTTATATTCTATGAGAAAGAAATAGTTTGTAACTGTATTCAATAATTTTAGGTAACTTAAAAATCTTAGATATTTTTAACATTCATTCTACAGGCAAATTACATATCTGTTTATAAAAAATTGATACTCAAGTAAAAACTGAGAAAAAGAGATTACTTGCTTTAAAATACCCTGACATGCAGTAGATATGTTAACTAAGCAGATTTCCCAAGTAAAATCAGAGAACTCACCTATATTTAGATGTATACTTCTTTGGTTGTTTGAGTTTTGTGTATGTGTATATGTGTATATATATATATAAATAAGAGGAAAAAAAGAACAGAATGACTTTTGATTTAAGTAAACTTTTATTATCATATAGTGAAACTTGAAGCTTCCAATAACATTAAAAAATAACTTCTTTAGGAAGATAGATACATGGTGCCTTGAGATAGTGCTTAACTTTTGTGACAGTACATGGGTTTCTATATCAACCACAATTCACTTATAATTACTTGGAATTCACAGTTACAACTGGCAACATAAGAGAAATTAAAATGTTTGGGAAACAGCACTTGCTTAAAGAAATATGGTCCATAAAAATACAGACCTAATAAGGTGTTCTAAGAACACTGATAATAGTTAATTTGATAAGTAATAGGAGAGGAAAGCTAACTATAACCTTATGTACTCTGGATAGCTGAATATATGAATTTAATGGAGTTAAAAATGAAACTTCAGTATTTACAAGTATTAACTCTGTGTAAATAAAAGTACCCGGAACAAAATTGTCATTGTTACTTATGTGTAAAGTAGTGACAGTGAATACCATTCTTAATTGCTAGCTATTCTTAGTAAGTACCTCTTATCTAATATGGTGGTTTGTAAATATAGATAAACAATATTCCACAATTAATTTGAAAAATATGTGTACATGACTAAGAAGTAGTGAGATGTATATACCTTGGATATACAAAAACTTAAGGCTTTGTCTTATAAGATAAACAATGGATACATCTAAGTAAAACTGAGAGGGACTTCAGATAAATTAAACAAGAAAATTTGAGAATTAACTCTCACTCTTTAACACAAACTGAAAAACAATGTAAACATATAATTATTTTATTAAATTATGCAATAAAACAGCTACCAAATGAGTAATGTCAGGTTAAATATATATGTAATTGACAAGGATAAGATAATTTTAAATTAAAACCCAAAAACAAGTAAATCCAATAAATAAAAATGTAACTGAAGCAGGTTAAATCTTTTTGCAAATTTCTATTTTGTGCACAATTTATAGCATCAATTCAATGACCTCAGTATAGCCAAAAAACTGGATTAAATAGAAAATATACAATAAGAAATGTTTTATCTGAAGTTTATATGAAAGGGAGTGGGCTCCATCCAAATTTCAGATGTAAAGAAGTGGATAGCATTCAGTACAGACATTCTTAATTAAGAGCATTTAAAATTTTAAACAAAGATTTAAATTCTGGTTGCCTTCATTGATACCAGGAACCCATAGAAAAAAAACTATAGATAATATGTAAACTCAAAAGACAGGAAAGGTGTGAATGATTCTTACTGGAATTTTAACAATAATAAATCAATAACTCTTTAAGAAACACTCACCCCATATTAAATATGATATTCATTTACTGAAATATAGAAGACACAATTATATAAGTTAGGTTGGTTTGGAAATAATTTAATGGCAATATTGTAGAAGTCATAAGGAGTGAGAAAATCTTTCACTACTTTCATTAGGTGTGTGTATATATATATATATANGTATGTTGGGGAATAAGAAAGAATAAATAAAATTAAAAGTTATTAAAAATTAAAGTGTAAGGTAGGTTTTATTGGGACCGAATACCTAAAAATTGCATAGGTAGAAAAACTGAATATAAATAAGCAACAAGAAATGCAAAGGGAGCAAAAATATTACACAATGTGCCGAAATTGTTATATGCTCAAAAGTTAATATGACAGCAGTCTTTTTTAATTCTCAGTAATCTGCCCTATCAGCACGTGAAATATTACAGGGGCGTGGGTTCCCCAAAAACATCAAATATAGAAAAATAAACAGTAGCTATGGGATTTAGTGGCATAATAATACAAGAGACAGGTTATAGGAATAATTGTCTCTCCCAACATTCCCATGGTACACACACACACATGTCTAAAGATTTTGTTAAGTTAAAACACTTTACCCAAAAGTGCAATACAATTTAAGATGTTTAGCTAATCTGGGAACAAGCAAGTGGGCAATTAAATTATACAGGTTATCAATGAATTATAATTCTTGTACTCTAGGGATTGCATATCTCATTAATCAAATTATTTATTTCATGAACTTTGAGCATTTTGAAATTTTTGGATTCATTTCTCGCTAATCAAGTGCAATGGAGAGTCTATATATAAATAAATAAATATATATAAAACAGACTTGAACAGAGAATCATTAATTGCATTAATAAATTGAAAATTATTGATATTGAATATATCATTTGATTAACATTTTCAAAGATAATTCATTCATCTACACAAGTTAGAAAAGGTCTAAAATTAAGCTTCTTAGATAAAGGGGTGAAGAGGATTTAGAAGTAAATTAAAATCCAGTTAGCTGTAGATGACTGTAAGCCCATTCAACTAAACTCAATATTTTGCCTAACCGGTTATTAGAATAAATGTTTATTCTATGAAATAACACCACCAAAACTACAATAAGGGTTATTTTTAGGCTTCCTCCAACTAATGGGAATATATCACAAATTAAAAAGTAAATTACATGACTAAAAAATGTATTTCTAAAATATCCATTTAAATATAACAATAATGCAAGAAGTCCTTTTTGTATGTAAGAATACACTTACTTCCTAAAGCCTATGTCTATTCAATAATAAACTAATTAATAATTCACTTATATCAAATATTGAAGACACTTATCTAACCTGAATATCATAAACATATATTGCTCTATTGTTAGTTAAAAAAGGTATATTGGCTTGGTTTTTCCTTAATATTTATTTTAAAGAGACAACATTAAAATAATTTTAAATATAATCAATTAAATTAAATGTAAGAAATACTTCATAACAATTGGCAGCTTATGGGGATAAGTAATTTATATTCTATGAGAAAGAAATAGTTTGTAACTGTATTCAATAATTTTAGGTAACTTAAAAATCTTAGATATTTTTAACATTCATTCTACAGGCAAATTACATATCTGTTTATAAAAAATTGATACTCAAGTAAAAACTGAGAAAAAGAGATTACTTGCTTTAAAATACCCTGACATGCAGTAGATATGTTAACTAAGCAGATTTCCCAAGTAAAATCAGAGAACTCACCTATATTTAGATGTATACTTCTTTGGTTGTTTGAGTTTTGTGTATGTGTATATGTGTATATATATATATATTAT
>KZ807413.1:417295-435461 GCA_000696205.2 Oncopeltus fasciatus
TTTTAATTAATAATAAATTGTAGGAAAAATAAAATAAAATATGGAAACTGATGGGGGCAGCACTGATATTGGAAATTAATTATATAGACAATAAACTTATATCCACACAAGTATTCCTTTGACTAGACCCATCGCTTATTATATAATGATAGAAAGATTCTAGGCTCAATAAATAAATAAAATGAACAAAAATAATTGTCTTGATGAGATAAAGAAAGAATTCAGACATAAATTAAGTGCAATAGACAGTCCCTTACAATTAATTTAGTACTTTTGGACACTGTTCCCATGCGTGCTTTATCAAGTGTAACAGTCATTTGGTAATTTTCCTCAAATAGTTTTCTTCATACTTGTGAAATAATTAAATAAAGCTAATGTACAAAATTTCTTTTGGCTCCTAAGAAAATATAACTATGCAGTATCATTTTTTGCTTTTATAAATACATACAAATAAATACTATCATACAACATGAGACCAAAACACAATTAGCGGTAAACCCTTTAACGATTTTCATATATCAACTAACACAATAATTTTGGTGTTAAATAGATTTTCCAATGTAATTGTGTGGCAGGAAACGGCTCTTTGGTGATTATGCAAAGTACATCACTTTCTTTGTGTCAGCATGGACAGTAATCGCTCTGGCCATAGCTCCAGGAGTTCGATCCTCACTGCAGCCAGACTGGTGCGAGCCCTCTCCACTGGAACAAAGTAAACAATATAAATAATTAATGGTAAAAAAAAAAAAAAAAAAAAATGCCTTAAAATTAGATTAATTTTTAATTAATTTAATTTTAGATAAGTTTTAAAGATAAAAGTTAGAAATTAAAAGTTTTTGAGGTTTATACAATCTTATTCCAGACTTAACCATTATGGGAAAATGGTTTATTGTCGAGCTTTAACACATTCTCTGATGTGAATGAGCTCTAATTCACTATTCAGCCCTGAAGAAGCCATCACAGATAGGGCGAAAGCTCAGCAAAAAACATCTTTTCAACACAGTCAAGCACAGAGAAAATTTTTACATTATACTTCTGGAAACTGTAGAAGCCTGAGTGAAAGTTTTATAACTTTTAAAATTATAATTTAGATAGCTTTTACAGGTTAGATCTCTTTTAAAATTATAAGGTTTCAAACCAAATCTATACTTTTCATTTAATTTTAAGTATTCTGATTGGGAAAAAATGTCAAAGCCTCTCTTATACAAAAGTAAAATAAATTAGTAGTATGCACAACTTTTCAAATACTTTTTCATGAACTATTTGAATTGATAAAGGGTTCTAGGGTTTCATTTTATTTATATATTTTTATATTGTTCTACAAGAAAAATTCTTCCATAGAACTGATAATAATATATGGTTTAGCTGAGAAAAATGAATTTCATGTTTATTTTCATACTTCAACATAATTTTATAACATACATACTTATGCACCCACATACAATTATGCATACACACACACACACACACACACACACACGTGCGTGCACGCGCACACCCCAGCAACCAGTCATGCAACATTTGCGAGGACACACATATTCACTCACCTGCACACAATCATACAATGGAAATCATTTACTTAATAACCGATTTTATCAATACAACTTTTACTAACCAATATTTCAAGGTGTTATTCATTTTTACATAAGTTTGGCTCCCAAAATATTCACTAAAAAAAAAAAAAAAAAAAGTGAATATGAATGCCTTTATTCAAGTGATATTAACATATTGGGTAATTTTGATGGAGACAAAATATTTTAGATATTCCACAATTATTTCTTGATCATTTACTTATTATTTATTTTTTGTTAGTCTATGTTATATGGATCCACATTGACAAAGACGTCAATATAACAGGGATGAGGATTTCAGTAGTGAAACGGTAACCATACTTATAAGTAGACATTGGGTTCACAGAGAGATGCTAAATATTTAATGGTTACATTGATTTAAAAAAATATATAAATTAATTGATTCCATTAAAAATTTTTAAAAATTAAAAAAGGTGAGAAATTATGCCATAATATAAACTTAATGAAAAAATGAAACATCACAAAATATTAGTAAAATTCACTTATTACACTTTCATTCAAAAAATTATTCTCACAACCACTTGGCTTGATCTTTACTTGGGAGTGTAATTTTTTCTTCGATATTATATTTACATAAACAAATAATATAATATAAATAAATAATCTTTTAAAAAAAATATAAAAACTCAGCTTATGGGGCAAAAATTATTTCTGCTCATGATTTCTCTAATTACCCAGTAATTAAAACAGAAATATATTAAATACTAAGAGCAAAAAAAAAAAAATCTATATGTCTATTAATTGACAGTACCATAAGGAACAAATAACGTAAATACAAATTTATTTACTAAGTATTAAGCCTGAATTATTTACAATGAAACATGTATGCAATCACTCTCACTCAAGCGCAAATGTGTGCAACACACTCACACAATGGGGATAATTTACTTAATAATTTTAAATGGAGAGTTTTTGATCATAGAGATTATTATTAGATGTTATTTTGTTGGGGTTCGGTCAAGGCTGATCACAAAAAATAGAATTTTTAAAAAATGTGATTTTTTAAATTATCTGCTGACATTTTGGCTTTGCATTGTGGCCATCATGAAGGCCAGAGGGGACGTTGTGTCACCTGGACCACTTGATCACGAATGAACATGTCTTCTCTCACCTTCATGATAGCCCTGGAGATGGTTTACAATGTAAGCCGAAACGATGGCAGATAATTAAAAAAATACACATTTTTAAAACAATTAATGAGAGGGAATAGAATAAAAAATCTATCTTCCTGGCTGGGACAGATAGATTTTTTTATTCTATTCCCTCTCATTAATTGTTCAAAATTTACGTGGGATAAAAAACCACAACCAAAATAAAAACTTTTTTTAAATTGCATTTTTTGTGACCAACACAACAAAAAATCTACAAATTTTACTTAATAACCGATCTTAAAAATACAATTTTATCGTCATACATTAGATTAGATAAATTTATATTTATAAATATTTGGCTTTCAAAAGAAATCCTTCACGACAATTCTGTCAGAATCTTAGTACATAATTCATGGGGTATTGAAAATGTAGCTTTAAAATCAACATAAGATAAAATACTTATATTTTAATAAGCACTATAGATATAACGTAATTTTCAGAAATTTTTAAAATTCAATTATCATTGCACAGTTATCAGTTAGAATTATGTCATATCAACAATACTTTTGTTTAATATTCAATTAATATAAATTTATATAAATTTAAGACCAGCACCTTCAATTTTATTTTATTTAATCACCATATCAAAATAGATGAATATTTTAAGTATCTAACAAGTGTTTTATTCAAGAAATTGTAGGCCAAAGACCTAATTTGACAAATGCAATGAATCACTAATTTATATAAAAAATGAGCTTTATTATTTATTTAATATTGGTGAAGTAGTGGTGTAGCCAGTGATCAGTATACACCTGTATATAGCGCTCCGTCTTTCCAACTATAATATACGAGTTGTGGGAAGAACTGAGATCTCAAAGTCTACATACATTTGTAGTGAAGTGTCAGTGACATGTGAGTGCAGTTTCAGCTCAAATCAACGCGAGGATCACATCTAAACAGTGAGTAAAGCGAACTATTTTTGTAGCCGTTATCCTTAGCACTGGGGTCGACAGGGGAAGACCTGTCCGGCCCCCCCCTCGCCGCGCAAAGCTCTCATAGCCTCCCTTATCTCTCTGCCTGTAGAGTAGGAGCCTCCGTTCCAGACTCTTAACCCAGCGTTACAGGTTCGAGACCAGGCCACTCTACTCTTTTTTTTTTCTCTTTTATAAATTAATGATTATTAATGGTGGGAGGCAATCATTATCATCAGGTGATTGCTAGTGGAGGGCGAAAAGGGAAGCGTCGTGGTGCACCCATGACCCTCCTAAAGACAAGAGGCGGCATTCCGCCAGTAGCACACCATTACAGGAAAGAGATCAATCACAGCCATGACCCAGCACCTCTCAAGGAGTGACCATCACACCCCCCGCCAACGAAATGACAGACAGGAATGAAAACCTTTCACCCTTTACTACAGTGAACCCTTTTCAGCCTCTTCAAAACATTACTGGAGAGGAGATGGAAACCGCCACCCAACATATAACCCGACCATCTCCCATTTTTGTCAGAAACGTACAAAATTTTCATATAATGTGCATTCAACTCTATGAAAGAGTCGGCCGCGGGAGATACACTTGTGTCAATCGTCAGCATGACACCAAAATAATGCCAGATAGCCTAGACACCTACAGAGGTATAGTGAGCTATCTGAAAGAGACAAACGCCCAGCATCACACATACCAACAAAAGGAAGAGCGTGCCGTCAGGGTCGTCATCCGTCACCTCCACCACTCAACCTCTCCTGATTATATCAAAGAGGAGCTCACTGAACTTGGCTTCCAGGTCAGAAAAAATACCATTAATATAACATCAAGCAGACCTGGTAATGACGGTCATACAAAGACTCCGTTGCCCTTGTCCTTTGTAGATCTCGAGCCCACAAAAAATATAGACGTGATTTACAATGTAACCTCAATTTGCCATTGCAGAATACGAGTGGAGAAGCCCCTCCCTCGAAGAGACATAGTTCAGTGCCACAAATGCCAGGAATACGGTCACACTAAAAGATACTGTCAGTATGGTGCCCGATGTGTCAAATGTGGAGGGACACATCTGACAGGGGACTGTCAGAAATCTCGCAGGCACCTGCTGTTTGCGCCCTTTGCCAAAAAAACCACCCCGCTAATTATAAAGGCTGCCAGATCTACAAAGATTTGAAGCAGCGGATACAGCCCACCAGACAGCAGGACTCAGCACCTGTAGCTCGAAGACCCCCACCACCCCCAACCAGAAAATTCGAATCCGGTTACTCCTATGCAAAGGCGACCTACCAGCCCAAACAAGAAGAACCTCTTCCTCAATGCCAGCCTCCCAGGGGAGAGCGACCTGCCATCTCTCATGTTCCTCCTCCGTTAATATCTAATGATATCCAATCCATACTCCACTCATTTTTCTCGGAATTCCGCGCCCTCATCACTCCTCTCCTAAACCTACTATCAGCGGTAGTCTCTAATATGACTTCCTCGTCTGGCAGTAAATGAACTCCTACTCTTCTAGACCCTTTTCTGTTCTCCTTTGGAATGCTAACGGCATTCAAACACATACAAACGAACTCTAGAAGACAAATGTATAGACGTTTTCTTACTTACTGAAACACGACTAACAAAAAATAAAAACAACATACCAGGCTATACAACTTACCGAACTGATCACCCAGACGGACGAGCTCATGGTGGAACTGCGCTCCACATTCAAACTTCCTATACTCATCATTTAATACCTTCCACTCCTACAGACTCGCTCCAATCCACTTCAGTGTCCAACAATACTTCCACTTCCCCAATTACCTTTTCTGCAGTATATTGCCCTCCAAACAAATCTATCACCTCAGGCCAATTCCAAGAGCATTTTAAATCCCTAGGTTCCCGTTCCCTTTCTGGCGGAGATTATAATGCGAAACATCTGCAGTGGGGCACGAGAACGACCAACTCCCGTGGCCGTGCTCTGTATAATGCTATCTCCTCTCACAATCTCCCTACTCTAACCTCTCCCACCTATTGGCCCACCGATGTAAACCGTCTTCCTGACATCCTAGATTTTTTCATATGTAAAAATCTCATTACCTACCATCACTCTGTAAAAACATTAAATGAACTTTCCTCTGACCACAACCCTGTCTTACTCACACCTATCCCTAGACAATTGCCACCAACCTTAATAAGTGGTCCCATTGACTGGTCACTTTTTAGAACTCTCCTAGAAGAGTCACTTGACCTCGGAATCTCCTTAAAAACCTCTGAAGAGCTGGATGATACTGTCCAGTTCTTTCTATAAAGATTCAGCAATGTCTTTGGAAGGCTAACTTAAAACCCACCAGCACCCGCTACACTGTAAATTCAGCTGAGCCCCTCCCTGATTACATTAAAAACCCTGTTTCAGAGGTACTGACATCCCTCAGATCGTAGGGAGTTTAACCAGCTATCTCGTCTCGTAAAGCAAAAACTAGGTGCTTTGCGAAATAAGGCATTTAATGCCTACCTGTCTAGCCTCTCAAAAGGAGACAAATCCCTCTGGACTGCTACTCGCAGGATTCTAAAGTATCATGAACCTTCTACCCCCTTACGTCGAGAAGATGGTTCCTGGGCCTCTTCCGACAAAGACAAGGCCCAAATGTTTGCCCAGCATCTAAAGCAAACATTCACTCCTCATCCAGATCCCGACAACTTGTCCAGTAATGCGGAGGTAGAGGAGTCTCAGGATATATCATTACCAATGTCCTTACCGATTAAGGCAGTGACACAGTGAGGTCAAGTACATTATAAACCATCTGCCTAAGCGCAAAGCACCCGGCTATGACCTTATCACCGGGCTAATTCTTCGAAACCTACCCCAAAAAGCAATCATTTTCCTGACATACCTCTATAATAGTGTCCTTCGAACCACCCACTTTCCCCTTCTCTGGAAATTCTCTGAAATAATCCTGTTTCCCAAACCCGGTAAACCTGCTCACAATACATCATCCTATCGACCAATCAGCCTTCTTCCTTTAATTTCCAAGGTATTTGAAAAAGTTCTTCTAAAACGAATGATGCCTATCATAAATTCCTCAAATATCCTTCCCAATCATCAGTTTGGCTTCCGTTCCCAGCATTCTACCGTCCAGCAGGTGTTTCGCGTTGTAGACTACATTTCCTCTTCCCTCGAGCGAAAAGAATTCTGTCCTGGTGCACTCTTGGACGTCACTCAAGCATTTTACCGAGTATGGCATTCTGGACTATTATAGAAGCTCAAGTCCATATTCCCAAGTACCATCTACCTAATTCTCAATTCTTATCTTTCTAACCGTTTCTTTAGGGTCCGGCAAGGATCAGATTACTCCGAACACTACCCTGTGAAAGCGGGTGTTCCACAGGGCAGTGTGCTTGGACCTATCCTTTTTACCCTTTATACTGCAGACATCCCTACTCATCCTAAAACTCTTTTAGCCCTCTTTGCTGATGACAAAGCGATCCTTATATTATTCCTTTTGTCAAAGACCTTATCTCCACCGGCTTCAAACTCTTCCATAGTAAACTCCAATTTCATCCCAATCCATTTGCCCAATCCCTGTCGTCGGACTCCAATCCTCACAATCCTCCCCGGCGACTAAAACGGAGATGGCCTCGCGACCTCCTGGGCCTTAATGCCTAAACTTATTGGGAGTGGGGTCGATGGGCCCCTTCTCCCTGCACAGTAATGACCATTTATTTATTTATTGTTAATTTTATTTTTATTTCATTATATTTTTTCTTTCTTTTATTTTATTTATATTATTTTTATACATGTACATTTATTTTAAGTCATCAAATTACAAGATGTTATATAACAGAATGTAATAAATAAAGATTTATTATAAAAAAAAAAAAAAAAAATATTGGTGAACAAATATTACTATTTCTACTTTAATTTAGAAGAAAACATTAAGATGCAACAAAAACATAATAAAACATATACATAAGCAAGGGGAAAAAATAGAGACAATACTTATTTTAAAAAAGTTACCTGTCGTGTTCTTTTTCAACAAGGTGGTACCTTGCTCTGAATGCAACCAAGTGTGCATAGTAAGCAGGTGCAGGAATTGAGACAGAGCGTGTACACCTCACATAAGTATGACACAGCTGATATGTTAAACATTGGAGTTCATCCGAGTCAAAGTGATTGTCATCCCAAAGGACATGGTAGTGACTTGGCCGACTGGTACCCTTTAAATGTAAAATTTTTTGTTTTAATGAATTATTAATTAATTCAATTAATTATTTATTCCTTATATTTCGTGTTCTTATTTTATGTTAAAAAAAGAACATAAAATTTAAAGAAAAATATATATAGGAATATTCAACACAAAAATATATTTGGAGAGGATTAATTCTCAGTAATTAATTTCTAATAATTATTTGCTTCCGTTTAATATCTTTGAAAAAGTCCCTCATTTGAGAGTTACGAAACTTAAGCTGTTTCCCACATTTAATGAAAGAAGGATATAAATAAGAGTAAGTGACAAAATTGACCATACAAGCTAGAGAGGAAAATGAGCATAATGGTATGATCAGTATGATTGTTTTAGATCAGGAAGAAACACTCAGCTGTCATAATTATATCATAATTACATTAAAAAACCTGTCCTTAATACATGTTTTTCCTTTTAAAAAATCTGTATAATATAAAATTGGAAAATTACATTTCACACCTAATATATGCCATAAACTTAACTCAAATAACAACAAAATATTATGATTATAAAAGTTGGCTTCCACTAAAACTCCCTCCATCCTAGAGAGATAGACCAAATAAAAGCCTAAATACCAAATTTGAGTTTCCATATTTAAAAAATATGGAGCCCTGCCTAATGCTTGAAACTAAAACCATAAATATTTTCATTAAAATACAACTTTCTGATAACTGTTATAGAGATATAAATGTTGTAAACCTGTTTGTCCCATACATTTTTTTCCGCTAATCTAATATTAGGACATTCAAAATTTATATACATGTATGGGTGAATATACATAGAAAATGAAACACTTGTGGCTGTGACATATGTATCAAATAAGAACTGATGGGAGAAAGATTAAACTGAACAGATAATGATATAAAATTACAATGAGTAAATATTTTTTTATTTTAGTTCACTACTTTCTCCCACCTGTTCTAATTATATATAAGAATATATTCTTATTATATATATATAAACACACACACATACATGTATGTAAATTTTTAATGTCCCAATATATTTAGTTTCTCTATAGGACATCTGTGAAGATCAAGTGTACCAACATGAATAGCTTTATTTACCCACAGTAAATCTGCTACAAATTGAAGATGTTTATCTGAGGCAGAAATTAGTGAGATTAACTTTAAATATAGATAAACTAAGGTTTTCAACATCCCTTTAATATTTCTGAATTTTGGTGTAATGAATGATATATGATCTGAATAATAATAGATTCACTTCGTTATTCTACTCCATAAAGCAATTGTCAAAATAGAAAGACAATAATTAGAATCATACAGGGAGTCAGAAAAAAATTTCACTACCTAGCGGGGAATCGAACCCAGCAATCTTGCCCAGAAAGTCCCAGAAGGGAGACCCGGGTTCGATTCCCGGCTGAGGTATGAGTTTTTTCTTGCTCCTTGTACGATTAAAATTAATAATGAAATATGAATATGTACTTATACAAATATAAAATACAAAATGACAATACCTACCTCTTAACCGCCTGCAGGATCACTACTTTAGCCTGTCTTGTCTAGAGATAAAGACTGAGACAGATATAAAATAGTATTACACTGCTATGTGTGTTTTCTATCATTTTAAGAACCTTATTCTTTTTCATAGTCACTAGTAGATAAGGGGATATATTTATTCTTAAGAAGTTGGAATGAGTTACTGTTACTGAGTGATGTCCAGCAAACTGGGCTTATGATATAAAGAAAATTGGAGATTGTTTGCAATCAGAGATATTTGTAAATCTATTCAAAATTCTCCAATCATTAATACACTAATACTGTTTCCCATCCCAAGTTTATTGTCTTGCTTATAAAATTGTACAGTGAATTAGAAATAATTTGACCCAAAATAATTTATGACAAGTTTAATATTTCATTACTTTTAATAGGTATTTGACTTTTATAATTTTCTTTTTAATTAAAAAAAAAGTTAAAGTAGTAGATAAAGTAGAACATTACTGCATTAACTAAAAATATTTTTTAAATATCCTACAGTATTTTGGTGGATTCATGCCTGACAGAATTTTAGAGTGCTGAGCTATTAGGGATTGTATATGTTTATAACTATGTTATAAATAAAAAATCCATTCAGCAATTGTTTTAACTGGAGAAAATTTACTGGGACAAATTAGAATCCATTCTTTATGAAGTTTGGGCAGGAATAATCCCTATTCATGATTACTGTGCATTGTGAATTTTTGGCTACTTTCCCTACCTTGGTAAGGAAGGCTAATCTCCAGACATTAACAAAGTTAAGGCAGTCCCTCTGCAGGCAGCTAAGAATTAGGTTACTCGATTGCATTGTCGTAGGTTTCATGATATTCAATTTTATACTTGCATAAATATGTATTTTATTTAAATATTTCCAACAATTTTAATCAATACAAGTTATTGATTGAAAGTAGATGTTAGATTTATTCATATTTACTTTTTCATTATATTAATTTAAGAGACAAAAGAATTTTTTTTTTTTAACACTTGACAAGTACATTTTTTTTTTTTTAAATGGGAATCTCTTTCAAGAAATTTATGATGTGTGAACATGGACTGTATGTGTGAGTGTGTATGTCATCATATATGCTACTATCACTAATTGTTTATTTAAAAAAAAAAGAAAGAAAAGAATTATACTGTACAAAATATCACACTTAAATATTGCAACGTCATATGGGCTCTGATGATGGAAACTATAATATCTGAAAGCAGTTAAGCCCAAATAAATAAAAAAACAGGATATATTAATTCTTATATCAGTTAATTAATGACCTTCATTCTCTGGAAATATAAGATGAGAAGTTTGATTTAATATTTGGAATCTATAAATTTGAACAATAAAAACACCTATTTTAAATTTAAGAAAATGAAATCATTTGTATTAATATTTGAATACAAAATAAATTAATGATTAATTATTATTAATTCTTTTAAAGAATAAAATTATTGTTGTTCACATTTAACAGTGATTTTTGTTTATTTCTTAATAATTTATCAATATAAAATAAAATAGTACTAATTATTATTCCTTCTGTTACAGAATAAAATTATAGATGAACCAATCAAAAAGTGATTTTTGCTTTCATTTCGTTTTCCAGAAATTTTTTATAATGAATACAAGAACCAAAAAATTATTTCATTATATGAAGATAAATAAATAGTGAAAATATTTCTCAGATCCTAGATGAGAGAAGTGTCTCACTTGAATGCCTTGATGACTGCAAAGGTAAAAGTCAAACTCAGTTGGGTGAGTAATACCCACATCCACAGTAGTACCAGCAGGAATATTTCCAGACTTCCCACTTTGCTCCTTCTTATCAGCACAAAATAACCTGTTAAAAAAAGAACACATTAAAAAAATCCTGCAATCGCATATTACTTACAATGAAAATATTGTTTGTAAGCACGCACATACTCAGTAAATAAAACAGTAAAATCATTGAGATTGACAAGGAAGAGCAGGCTAGGAAGAAAGTACTCTATCTTTGTAGTTATATTATTAAATATCTTTCTAGTAGAGCATTTTTCATTTAAAAAATTCCATTTGCAGGAGCTGCATAAACTAAGCAATATCTCATAGACCATTGAATTTGAATATAAATAACAAAAGTTATTACTATTACAAATTTTGGTCTCCCTCTTCTCACTCATCCAATTTTAACCAAAAATTAATAATTTCAAAGTCTCGGATTGAAAAGCCTAAATACTCAATTTAGTTTTTAATATTATAAATTAAATAACCCAACCAAGACTCAAAATTACATTCTACAATATCTTTCTTAATATGCATTTTAATGAAAACAGTAATAGAATAAAATTAAAAATTAATTTTGCATCAATTTTGTACTATACATTTTATTTTGTAATTAGTATTACTGTTCGTACAGTAATGAACATATAAAGATGAAATTTTGGTCCCTCTCTAAACCCAGAAAATCATGTCATTAACAAGTTCCTCCAACGGTTGTTAAGAAACAACTGTTGGAGGAAGTCTAAGCTTAAACACCAAATAAGGTTTAATTATTATAAACTAACTGATGCTTTATAGCATAGAGAAGAATACACACACGCACACGCACACACACACACACGCGCACACACACGCACGCGCCCGCACACACGCACGCGCACGCACGCGCCCGCACACACACACACACACGCACGCACGCGCCCGCACACACACGCGCACGCACACACACGCGCACGCACGCGCACACACACACACACTATAATTTTCAATAAATCATATTTTATCATATAATTTTTTTTTTGCATACGTTCACAGTGGCGTAATACATTGTGAGCTAATTACAATAATGACAATCAGAGGAGTGCGTGATGTCATACAACAACTATGTAATGTCGTGTCACGAATCGGGGCTGTTTTCACACTTTCCCACATGTAGGAGCAGAGGTAGCCATAAAGAAACGTTTGAGTTGAAACACATTATATAGTTCTGTACACTTCTGTAACGAAATACTAAATACTGCTTACCGACACACAACGTTTCACCACAGTATAACAGACGAAACTGAACAGGTATGTCTAGACCAGCATGTGCCCCACCCAATAGAAACTGAATGTGACATGATAGAAGAAAACTAAAAACATTTTTGAAACCAGCATGCCTAATTCTATAGTAAACAGCTAAAAAATCTAACTCAACAGAAATTGAGTTTCAAATTGTTCCCCAGTGTCAATGTACATAGCCTTTCATTTTGCATCTGAAAGCTACTAGTCAAATCACATTAAAAAGATCAAAAAGTCGAAAAATAAAGCACCCATACACACACTTTAGTGAATAATTATTTTGAAATCTAGTAAGAAGAATCAGAGAATATATCGTAAATATTTTCAAATTTTGTCATGAGAATAACCTTATACAAATTAGATTTCTTTAAAATGAGGTAAAAAGTGATAATAGAATTTAACAAAACTTAACTTTTGATGACAGAATAAATTTAAAAGAATTAAGGTTATATGGTTTACACAGATCATTCCCCATTTATTGTTTTATTATTAACTGAAGGATCACTACTAACTGGAACCATTAAAATACTGATGTATTAAAAATTTTGTTGAAAACATTTAAATAAATTTCTGGATAAATTAAGTATTTCACAATAATTTGAAGGAAATAGCTATATTTTACTTACCTTATAGCAATTTCATAATAATTTAATCAATTAAAAATATTTCAAGAATAACTTCCAGACTGATGCATATTTTACTGTACAAGGAAAAATACATGGTAAGCAGTCTGTGCAGAGCTAATTTGTGCAAGAGAATTCTGTCTTTAGATCAGTTAACACCAGTGAAAATATTTTCATGAACAATTGTATAATAAATCAAAAGATTTACTTTAACCAAACCTGAAGATCTAGATAATCAAAGGGCTCTTCAAATTAGTCACTAAAAACCGCATTTTATAAATTAGAATATTTAAAAATTGTCTTCCAGACAAGAGCTATTCTGCCCTCCTTTAAATCTGAATAAATACTTACATTACAAACTATTAAGAAAACAAAAGCTTTTGGTAGAGGAGGAACAAAAGTTGGCATTGTGAGATGTTCCATTCTGAAGATGTCATTGAATCAATGGTCAATTTATATTAATTTCATTAAAAACAATAACATAAGATATTTAAAAAAGAGAGAGAGAAATTAGAAAAATGTGTTAACCTGTGACATAAAAATAATAAATAGATATGTTTAGTGATAGAATGTATGTTTAATGGAGGGAAGAATGTTGAAGTGAAATTTGGGATGGGTTGTCAAAGCTATATTAAGGATTCAGTGGCTGCCATTCACTGACATATTCCTCACTCCTAGCTAATTTTGCTTCGGGAACTAGTCTTTATTATCCATGTAAAAATGGAAACACAAAAGAATGAAGAATAAGAAAGTTCAGCTCAATTTAAATTTATAAAATTAGTAAATGCCCATTCCTACCTTGGCTTTCAGTATTTAGAACCAAAATATACTTGAAATAGTTTTTAAGTTGTACCATAGGTGAAAATGGAAGCTTAATTATGTTGTGGGAAGCTAGACATAATTATTTTGTATGAATCAAAGAGATAGAGCTTATAATTTATCAAAAAAGATACCTGGTATGATGGCGCTTCTGAACCACAATGAAAGTGATCCCTGGCTTGTAATCACCTTCAAGTTTAATGCAGGCTTCTCTTATTGCAGTGAGTTCATGCTGAAGGACCTAAATAAAACAATTATCACATGTCAAAATGGCGCATGTGTGTTTGGTGTGTATGAATATTGTGGTTAACTGATTCCTTAATAGAATATTCAAAATTAAAAATACAATGTAGAAAAGCAAGTAATGTATGTAGAATACCACAACTTTTTTTTTTGTTGCTGTTAAAAAAAAACTTTTTTTTTTAATAAATGAATTTCTGAAATTAGTTTAATATTAAATAAAAACATACTTAGTAACTAGATTACTAAGTGCACTAAAATTAGAAATGTAGAAATTATACAATTAGTACAGAGATACATTATATAAGGGAAACAACATTATTGGTAGGAAATACATTTCTGTTTATTGAAACAGAAGATAATGAGAAAGGAACAGGAGGAGTGGGCTGACAATTCCAAGTTTTAAATATTGGAGCAACTGTAATAGGAATTCCATTTGCTGTCTGGAAACAATGATTGAACATAATTTATTAAATAAAAGACTTTTAAGTCTCTCCATGAGTTATCAGCTGTATCAGAAGCCATGCTCCCACTTTGTTTACTTTGATCATTAATCGTGTATCATTTTTATTGTAACAAATATTGTATACATCTTTCCTCTCTTTCGTGTATCACATCTAGAGGTCTAGAGGTAAAAGGATAAATATTTATCAATCAAAGACATGGTACACAATTAGCATTCATTGTTGAGAACTTTAGTTGAGAAACTAAAGAAGTTGTAACATTTATCTAGGAGACTTAACTAATAATTTTTGATATAAAAATAATTTAAAAATCTCTTATGATATGAGGATCATATTTTTTTGTTAAAGAAAGACGTATTTAAAAACTTAGTTTACATAATTAATATAAGAAAAATAAAATACTTTGTTCATTATCTAATTTCTTTAAATATAATCCCTTAAAATTTTCTACGTATCTTTTTGATGTTTATAATTCCATTTTGTTCTATTTTAATTTCAATATTTTATTGCTACAAAATAAATTGTTTAAATCCATCTTAAAAAGAAAAATTAGAATTTTAGTAATGTTTTTTTGTTGGGATTTGGTAAAGGTTTAGCAAAAATAAAATTTTTTACTATCTGCCGACATTTCAGCTTACAATGTAAGCCATCTTTAGGGCTTTTGAAATACAATGTTATAACAAAACATTAAAAAATGAAAGGATTTACATTAACATTACATAAAATTGCCATAACTATAAGTAATGTGATATCATAGCTGAGGAAAAAAAACAAACAAATGTGTAGAAAAATTCATCACACAAAATACATCTCGCCAAAAAAGGAGAAATTATTAAGATGGACAACATGGGTGGTGGAAGGGTGGGGGTGTGAGGCAGAAGGTACAAAGAGAGAGCGGCATGCATCAAAGGGGGCAATACCAGTGAAAAATTTTGGAATTATTACTGATAAGCAGCCTAAGAAACTAGGAGACAAGTTGGATAGGTTTAAATGGAGAGTTTTCTGACCTTTGATATTATTATTAGATTTTTTTGTTGGGGTTCGGTCAAGGTAGATCCAAAAGAACCTTTTCTCCTCGCATTATCTCCTTTGTTGAAGGCCGCTTTCCCTTTGTACTTACCGGCTCTTATCCAGCCTTCCACCACCCATCTCAAAAAATGTCTCACAAGTTTCAAATCCTACCTCTCAGTCATGAAAATAGGATTTTAGCGACACAACGTACCTATTGCCTTCATGATACGTAGGTGTGGTGAATTACATTTTCTTGTAGTTTGTTTTTTGTATTTTGAATTTTTTCTACATTATTTACTAAATTCATATTTTTGGTATCACATTACATTTAGTTATGGTAATAATAATGCAAGTCCTTTGTTTTATTTTTTTTATTTTTTTAAATATTCTTATGACATTGTATTTCAACAGCCTTGAAAATGGCTTACAATGTAAGTCAAAACGTTGGCAGATAATTTAAAAAATACACATTTTTTTAATTTGTATTTTTTGGATATACCTTGATCGAATCCCAACAAAAAACATCTAATAATAATAATATCTAAAGTCAAAAAACTCTCAATTTGAAAGGTTTTTAGTATTCCTTGGGAGGTAAGGAAATTGATCTCCATTTATTATGGAAATATTAATCCATTTATAAAAAAACAATGATTTTTATAAATTTGATTAGCTATAAAGTCTGAGTTACCTATTATTACTACAGCATGAACAATAATACAAAAAAGTGATATGTAAAGAATATAAATTTACTATTTTTTTTTTTTCAATTTTTATAAAATCGGGTGTTTATTCAGAGTAGACAACTGATTCCGAAGTTCTAAGACTACCCTATTTTTTTTTAGGAATGTTTGTATGAGCGTGTTTACACATGTAACTACAGTGGGCCCAATTTCTGAAGGCCTCTTTGACCTGTTTCAGGCTGTACTTCCTATGTTCACAATGCAGTGATTTACGCTAAAACATCTCAACAGAAACAATATGCACAATACTGCCCAGTTTAATGAGCTTTGGGCAGCCATCATTCTCAGATCAGGAATACACACACCCCCTATCCCTCGCTCCATTGGCCATGTCCATTCTTCCACCCTCTGGTCCCTGGGGCTATCAGATCATGGGCACACATTATATATGTATATTTAATACATAAACACACACGAACAAATAAGCAAGTTGAATGGAACATTAAAAAATTAAGAACCACAGTTCATGAATTTATTAACATCAAATGTTTTGACTTCTCACTCTTAAAATTAATATCTTACATAATTTATATTTTGACCTCATATAATTTAAGAAAAAAAAATATTAACAATAAACTTACATGAAGAAACTGGCCTTCTGAAACTCCATCTCTATACAAGATGATACGATGAGGTTTATATCCCCCAGTGCTTTTATAAAACATAATCAAAAGTTCCCTATAACAAATAAAATATGATTAATTATATGAATAAATCATTCAACATAAAATTCTAGTAAATGAAACAATATAAAACTTCATTTTTTGCCATGACCTAGTGATTATCCAAGGTTAAATTAAAATTAAATTAAATTCAATTCAATTTTATTCCAGCATAGGTGAACAATACTTAATAACTTAAAACTTTTAAGATTATAGATTATTAACTTTACTAATACTTATCAACACATATGACAATCTCTCAATTGAGTTAACATCCAAGGCCAATGATCATATATCTATGGCATGCCTCAACAAAGCATTAAACAAGATTAAATTAAATATTATTAGAAATACTAAATTTAAAAAAAAGGATTTTCTAAAGTTTTTTATATGAAAACATAAAAAGGAAGATGGCTGTTACTTGACAATTAAAAAAAAGGCAAGCATAATTCAGCTATGATCGACTGAAAATAATTGTCTTAAGTAATGCAAATGGAATTAAAAGGGTATTGATTACTTAAAAAACGAACTAATTATGTGAACAAAGGATTCACAATAAGATTGGACGATGTTGAGAATCAATATAATTTATAAAAGAGCTCATAATTTCAATGTACGCCCAGTAGTTTTTAAATAGATCTTAAATAGTTTATTGTTTAAACAGATTTTTATTTCTAGCTTTCCCATTAGCTTCATCAGGTCAGGAAGAAACTAAAAAGTTCATGGTGTTTCCACTGACCAGTGGATGAATCAACGAAATTCATTTTCTCTCTCTTCTTCTCCCATTCCTAGTCCACCATGGGCATGGGGAGTACCTTAGGTTCAATCATTCATGATTTTGTATTAGGAGCACTAGGGTAATAGTCTTGTAAATATAGAAGCATTTCCTGAACTAGAAAATCTTCTGTCCGGATGTTCCCCTGGATAGAATGAGATAGAATGCGATCTAAAAGTTCATTGATTGCTTGGAGTTACAGGTGGTTGCATTTCCCAGAGGAGGCCTAAGCTGAAGCAATGAAGAGAAATTTAAAGTTTTTTTTAATGGATTTACTGTAGGAATACCTTTTCACATTAGTACTGACCCAACTTTTGACATATTCCAACAGATCTCCTACCACCCTACATTGAAGAAGTTAAAAATGTCTTTCATAAAAAAATTATATATATATAAATTAATAATAAAAGCTTGTC
>KZ807413.1:437627-455470 GCA_000696205.2 Oncopeltus fasciatus
TTTTCAATATTGTTTTCATAAACTTTTAATTGTCTTACACAGTTTTCTACTTTCATACTCTTGATATCACATTATATTATAATTTTCTATTATACTAATTTCAAATATTACTGTATTCTCATGACATTGTATTTCTACAGCCCTGAAGATGGCTTACAATGTAAGCCGAAACGTTGGCAGATAATCCTTCATTAAGAAAAATACATTTTTTTATTTGTGTTTTTTTGGATCTACCTCGACCGAACCCCAACTAAAATCATCTTAGAATGTCACTTAGTGTTTTCAGTAGAATTTGAGAACTGACTGAGTTATCGGGGGAAGTTTGAGAGAAAGACCAATTGATAGGACTGGCTAAGAAGATATTAGTGGAGCTCCCAAATCAAGTTTATAAAAGATAAAGGAGTGGTGGTCAGAGAAAAGCTTATCAAGGGTAGTTCTACTTAAAAAGAAGAATGGAGGGGCTGCTCTTGGTAGCTCTGGGCAACTGTTCGGGTCTTGCAATCCTGGCGTTGTGAGTTTAAATGTTAACTAGGGCAAACTTTTCTCTATAAATAAAAGCTAGGATGTTTAGAATGGGGTGGCAATCTGTAGGTAGCTAGTAGACTCTAAGTAGTTGAAAGGGAGACTAACTTATAAAAAAAAAGATAAAGATAATTAAGAATTTAATTTGAAGAGTCGCATTAGCCCTCTTATTATAAAACATGGAAAACTAATTTTACATTTAGGATTTTTATAGCAAACCATTCAAAGAATTCATTTTTGGAAGAAATAAAATGAAGGAGAGGCAGATTTTAAAGAAAGACCAAAATTGACATTGATATATTAATTTTTATCTAATACATAAGTGCAAAATCTTATTTTCTAAAATTTAAATGAAAAAACTTTAGAAGGAAAATATGTATTGTAATTAAATATAATACATCTAAGATCTCTAAAAACTTCCTTTACTCTTCCTTTACATCCAGATTTAGTGGTCTTTTTTTTTAGACTTATTGCTTTCTCCAGCTGATAAGATTTAATTTGTTACTAACTTCCATTAATGTCTATCTTAATGAAAAATGGGAATTCTGTTTAATTTAAGCAGTTCCTTAGAGAGAACTTTTTTTCAGTTTACACATTAATCCACTTGATCATCATAACAGCTGATTTGTCTTACCTGACCATAGAAGAAAGTTCCTGAATTATTTCCTGCCGGTGTTGTTGAACCCTAACGGTGGCAGCATAGCGGCTCGGGTGGGCATCCATGGAGCCAACCACTGCAGCTATCGAAGGCTTCTTGTTGTCACCAGCAGGAGGGTGGGTGACATCTGCACCCAGGAATATAACAGGCTCGTTGAATACCTAGCAACAAATGAGTTTGTTATTCAAACATAATTTAAAATTTTATACATTTTATTATATTTATTTTCAAATAAAAACTTATTTTTAATACAAGTAAAAATAATAAATAAATTTATGACTTCAGATTACCTAGATTACACAGTATACCATCGTCAGAATTTTGAAGCTTTTGGGTCAAATATAAACCTTCAAAACAAGATTTCCATCTAATTATTTATAGGTTTACAACTGCAAGTCAATTTAGAAAGTCTATCTCAATGATAGGACATGAAAGATGGACGTAAATAAGAATAAATGTGACATCTTAAAAGTCAGAGAGAGTAATAAATGTAAAAAGTGTTATCACTAAGGCTGGCTTAGAAATTTTGGAAAAAAAACTAGAGGGTAGAGCACTCAGCTTTCATAGCACCATTTTTAAATATCTACCTTAATGGATTGTGGCCCTAGATTGTTAAATCAAAATTTAGATTTAAAACAATCTAGACTAATTGTACAAGTTTGCTATATTTTAAAACAACTAATAGCAGCTCCTAAGCAGTAAAATTGAAACTAATGGTCCAAGAACCCTTCCCCTCTCCTTCATGTTTACTATATAGTTCTTAAAATATTTCTTTAATCAATAAACGAATATGTATTAATTTTATTAAATCAAATTAAATGCCTGCTTTGTAAAAAAAAAAAAAAAAAGGAAATCTCCACTCCTATACATCCCATTTTACTAAATAACATACTAAAACTTTCATATTACATTAAATAATAAGAAAAACAACTGATTTCATCTAGAGCAAAAACAAAAAACAAAATAGCCTATTATTTTGCATTCAGAGCAAAATTCTGTGTTAAATTAAGAAAACTGAAAACTGTGGCTAGTAACTCATTGACTGACACACACATACAAAAACATACATTTACATACAAATTTTAGTGACACATTTTTGGTATTAAACAGGCAGGATCGAATATAAAAATTTTTTTCTGCCATGAAATTAATATCAATAGCTAGATTACCTAGGAATTTGCTAAAAGAAAAAAAAAATGTTTTGGAAATGGGAAACTCTTGATCTAAAATCCATGAACTTCTTAGAGAGATAAATTAAATAATAATCATAAATTTTTGCTAAAGAAGAGCATAAGTGAAAAAAGTATTAGAAAAGAGTAACTAATTTTCTTCAAGTACTATTTAAAGGACTCCAAGTGATAATTGCTTAATATATTAGTAAAAACATTACTTGAATTTTCATTTTTTTTTTTTTCAGGTTCTGAAGAACACATAAAACAAATAAATAAATAAATATTTGTGGACTTTAATATTATTATTTAAAAAATTAATAGCACAAGCACTTTAAATAGAAATTTAATTAACAACTTAGTTGAGGTCAATTACAAATGATAATTGAAACTCACCTCAGTTAGTTTGATTTTCCCAGATTTTATTGCAAATTTTGTCAGAACTATGAATTAAATTTTTTAAAATCAACTTATATAATTTTTACTGCTACATGGCCAAATCAACATTTACAAGTCAAACAAAGATAGTATATGAATGATCATTTTTAGTACATTTTACAAAAAGCAAAAATATTTTTGCAATATAATGTAATATTAATCTCTTCCATTTATATAATAAATAAACAAATTATTTAAAAGCAGTAACAAATAAGCAAGAGCCTTCTGTAAATCCTGTGAAGGACTATAAGCCAGTTCCTTAAGAAAGCAGCCCATTAGGATAGGAATTAACTAATGCTTTCTCAAAGATTGAGTTTAGGCTCAACTCTTGTCCCTTTGAAGATCTCTAAAAAATTTTAATTTTAATCAGGGCAATTTGCAATTGGTGTTCCTCTTAGGTGTCTTTAATTTTTTTTTTTTTTTTTTACATGAAAATGAGTATTCCATTTATCATCCCCTAGCAAGGGATTCAATCAAGACCCATTAATATAAGTTAGGAGATGAAAAGTAAGAGACCTATCGGAACCAAGTACCAAATTTGATCATACATTGAAATGTTTAATTAGAGATTAAGGGAGACTACCACTACCTTGACCGAATCCCAACAAAAAACATCTAATAATAATATCTAAGGTCAAAAAACTCTCCAAATGAAATTTATTATCTCAAAATTGTTTTTCCTACTTCTTTATAACAGATCATTATTATTTAAAGTAAACTTTAATTGTATAATGTATTTTTTAAATTAGCTGAGACTAATTTAGGTGGATGGCTAAAGAAAAATGAAGAGGACATGCATAAATTGATTAAGATTGCACAATATGTTAAACTTTGATGAGGATGACACTAGTCTTCTAGTAGAGAAAATACACTAATAATTTTAACAAATATTGCTTCATTCACTACGCCACAATCAGAAACATTAATAACATCTTCAGATTCCGTCATCTTGTATCATTCCCTCTGAGCGGAATTGAGAGTTGAAAAAGTATGAAGAGAAAGCAATATAATTGTAATATTTTTTTTTTTTTTTTAAACATCAAATAATTTATGTAGAAGAGTTTTCTTTTAGCCATTTGAATGATACGAAGAACAAGGAAAGCACTCACCTTTGGCCTAATGCTGGGAACAAGAATACTGTTGATACCTCCCAGTTTGACATTTATTTTCAAACAAAGATTGGATAATGTCTGAGGTGAAGTTTTATTCACATTTTTAGCCTGAACACACTGTGTTGCCATGCCCAACACAGTATCACCAACTCTTTTCACTTCAGCTGAAACAAATATGAAAGAGCTTATAATAATTTCAGACAAGATATTAGTGAGTATACAACATAATATTAATATTATTAACAAAAAACAATAGCAATTCATTAATGATAATTTAAATAGCACTTTTTACTTCTAAATTAATTCTCATAATTTAAACATGAAATCAACTGCACACGGTGACACTGAATAAGCTTGCCTCACTTGTATGGGTATGGGAAAGCTTAATGAACACTATTTGTTACCACCAAGAAATAAGTTAATTTATCGTATTAAAAACATATTATTATTTATACCTTACCACTAATAGTAAATATTTCAACAGAGCACAAAAAATGTCCTGATAAAGTTGGCATATGATATGTGAAAATGGCAGAGTGAAACAAAAACCTTTGATTGGGTTTTCAATAAAAACACACCAAATAGTTAGTCAGTAAGAATTCAGCCAATCCTACTGATGGTATTGTGATTGTCTAACATTTTATTATAAATTTATAAAAGGTGATTATCACATAATCCTAGTCTTATTTACATAATCGTAAGTTAAAAACTTAATTTTTAAAAATATTTAAAAATCGTTTAATATATTTTTTCAGACTGTACAAGAATATATTTGAACTAATATTCAGTTTCATTAAAGATTCCATAATACTTTTGTTACTTATTAGTTATAGTTATTATATTAGATATTAGTAGCATATATTTACCTTCTCTTTCTCATATTAAAAGATTTCTCATAGAGAAATCAAGCTATTCATATATTCATATTGGTCCGATGATGCGAAATAAAACATTTCAACAGATCTTTACTAACCCTAGTTTAGAGAAGCTATAAAATATGGTTCATTCAAAATTATATGTGTGAGTGTGTATGTGTAATTGTTTGTATGCATATTTATTTATTAACTTAAAATAATATAAATTTCATTTAACACTTTTAATATTTTTTCTTTAACTTCACTTAAGTAGCATTTTTCATTATTTGAGCTCCTTGATGATATTAATATAAATTCAAAGTGTAATTGATAAAAATATCTTTTCAAGTTTATTTTGTTGTAATTATACTAGGATAATGCCACAAAAGGGAAACATCTCAAAATTCAACAAATAGAAAAAACATGTCTTAAATTGTAAAAACCATAAAAATATCAATTGCATAGATCTATTAAATCAAGTATAACTAAACAATATAACTTTGGTAATGACAATGCAAAATTAATAAAAAGTTTAAACCATAATAATGTCTGGAAAATTAAATAACTGAATAAGTTTACACATATCAAATAATTTATGTTGTCTGGAACAAATAATTACAAAAGTATCGAATTGGTTTTAATAATTATTGGCAGATTTGCATTATTTACACACACAAACACACACTCACACGCATATACACTAACACATATAATTTATATAATATTTATTATGAACAATACATTTATGACACATGATTTATATAAATATGGTAGATTTACCTAAACCATTGCAACATTCAATTAATATTTATAATTTTATAAATATTATTTATTTTGTGGTCTTTAATCCCNGGCCAAAAATCTTATCTACATATCACTCACACTCTCTAACAAGACATTCCATAGCAAAATATTTCACGTGTGACAGACATCCTCCTCTCTAATGGTTTCCCTACTCACACCATTGAAAAATTTGTGAAGGAATTATATTTTTCCACTTCCTAAACTATGCCCCTTCGAGAAATTTCATAAACGGGAAATGGCAAACAGACATCTTATTTTCTATTTCTTTTTTCTTTCATATAAAATAAACTATAGTAATCAACCTGAAAACAAAATTATAACCCATCAAAATTTGATATCTTAAATTTACAGACAAAATTTGAAAATCAAGTTTTAGAAAATTATTTACCCAGCATAAAAGAAATCTCAGAAACCGCAAGGCCAATTCTGAAGGAACCTGGGATTTAGTTCCAACATTCCCATGATCATGAGCATGATCCATTAACATTTCTATCACTTTCACTATTGAGCAGAATCAAACAGGTCACAATACACACACACACACACTCCCATACACGGTTTTAAATGAGTAAAGACATTTGAGGTTTACTCAATAATAGTACTTTAGGACAAGAATTACAATAAAATTTAAGAGCTAAGAAAGAGGTACTTTAGATGCCATGGATCTTTTTCCTCCCTCTTCAGCTATCGATCTTAAAAGTACACAATTAATAAATATTATATTACTTCTGTTTAATGAGGACTAATGTAGGGTGTCCAAAAATTAACAAAATATTTGAATTTAATAGAAAACATATTTTTTTAAAAGTATTTTTATTGTTATTTTTCTATTGAAATACAAAGTACATAGGATAGGGTTATTTATGGAATAACATATCGGGCAAATGTGTTTGCCACACAGCCCGAGAAACAATTCAATTACTGCATGAGACATTTCCAGGTCGTGTACCCTCTCATTTCGGTGATCAGAATTAGCCACCAATTAGATCGTGTAATTTTACACAATTAGATATCTTCTTATGGGGTTATTTGAAATTACAGGTCTATGTCAACCAGCCCAAAGCCACCCGTGCATTAAAGGAGGAGATTCAATGCTGCATCAACAAAATTCAGTCACATTAATGCGAAATGGTTATGGAAAGCTTTGACAAAAGTGTGAGACTGTGCATGCAAAGCCATGGAGGTCATTTGCCCGATGTGTTTTTCCATAAATAACCCTATTCTATGTACTTTGATTCAATAAAAAAATAACAATAAAAATACTAAAAACTGTACTTTTTTAAAATTCAAACCTTGCGTTAATTTTGGGACACCCTTAATACAGTTGAGTAGCTGACACCAGAGTTTTGTCTTAATTATAGATGATTTTGACTAACCGTAGACTGGAGTTTTCCCGGGAAGCACAACGACCACAAGCTGCAAGGCTTGGAAGGAAGACTTCAGATACCGGAACATAGGCTCCACCTGGTCTGGCCCAGTGGCATATTTACCTAAAACAAAGTAAAATCATAAAACAAACCTCAAATATCGAATGAAAATTTTTACTGATTTATGAATACATTCTCATACCTCAATTCTTATTAATGAGTTCAATTAATCGGTCATTAAATAGATGAAAATAATTTTATTAAAGTCTAAGACATTTTAAAACGTTATATATTAAAAATATATAACAAAAATGAAACAGATTTTTTTTTATTAATTACATTCTTAGCATATAATAAATGATCTACGGTGAACTTTGCTATTGATTTTTTTTTTTATTACAATTATTGCACTTGTTTTTGACCATCATGTCTACATTCCAAGGGCATAAGTTAAACATCTTGACCTCTTTCTATGCTGATTGACCTGGAAGCGGAAAAAACATCTTCTCTTTGATCTCCAGGTCATTCTGAAAAGTTTCTTGGCAAAATTTCACTGACTGATACGAGTCTTTTGGGAGCCTGTTATTCAGTCGCTTTGGATCAGTGGAAAAGCTAGGTTTTTGCACATTTCCAGCACAAATATATGACAAGTTGTACTGAAATTTAAAAAGTTGAAAAAAGTAGAGTTTGACTTCTAAGTTGGTATTCAGGTGGTATGAATTTTATTTTATTTTTTTGCAGTGAGTTACAAAGTAGCAATTTTTTCTTTAGATAACCTTAACTTCCTCATTGAATATTAAAATTTTGTAGACTCCTCTCTGATTCATGTATTTCACAACCCATTTAATATCAAGAGACAAAATAACTTTTAACAAAAGAGTATGACATATCTTCATTTTTGTCAACACAGGAGGAAAAAATGAGACTCAAGTTATAGAATTCATCTTTAGGGATGTCAGTGAGCGGCAACTGGCATTTAGTCTTCCATTTCCTCTTTCAGTTCCAACATTTCTTCAGTTTTTGAGCACTTTGAAACAATGCCATTTTTTTATCGTCTACCGACGAAAGCCGAGAGATGTTAAAATAACTCGTTTTGATATTTTCAACAATTTTGCAAGTATGCACTGACACTACAGGATCAATGATCATATCAAAAGGCTAGACTGAGTAGGAAATAATCACTAGGTCCTAGCTTTAAACATTCAACAGAATAAGCAATGGGAAAATTTCAGAAACTACCTATACCTCACATAAGAATACTTAGAAAAAGTAATAGATGATAAAAGAAAAAAGGAAGGATAGAGAGAGGAGGGAGGGAAAGAGAAAGAATGCAACTAATTACTTATATTAACACAGTTAAAACCATATAAAAATAAAAACTATTACTACTAAATGGTTCCCTATAGATAGATTAAATTTGAGTAGATTAGCTTCATGCATATCAATAATTTGTTAATAGATCAATATTAGCACCATATGGGGTACTGGAAGAACAAGAAACATGTTTTTTTAAAGAATAAAAATTGTTATAAATTCATTGTTATACTGGAATAAAATATATTCTAGTAATTACATATGGGTCCCAGAACAATGAAGTTGTGTTAAGAATTTTGTTACAAAATCTAGTAACCTATTTGTAAATAACTCTTCTTTAAATAACTTTTAAAAACACACAAAAAAAGTAAGTAATTATTTAATTTGTTGTACACAAACTTCAATATTTTTTGTGATTTTGAAATACATAATTCATAATCCCAATTAATTGAAAAAATCATAACAAAAATAAAAAGGGAATAATCAAATACGATTTTTTGTGTATAAATAAAAAATATTTACAGGACAATGAAGAGACTCATTTGACAAGCTTCTGTAATATATTATTATANCAATACAATATATATATAAACACACACACACAATGCTTAGAGTTTGTTAAATGAAAATTCATTAAACAAATTCCAAGTACTAAGTACCCTAAAATACCATTTAGTAATTCATATTAAAGCTGTTTCCAAAAAAAGTTACAAGGTAGTAGGGGAAAAAAAAGGTACTAGGAAATGAATAAGAGAGTGGTCTGGGAGAGAAAAAGGGCTGAGTAGGAATGATGAGAAGAATAGAATATATTAGAAGAGGGGAAGGGGAATAGAGTAGAAGTTAAGACAAATGTTATTATTAAACATTGTAGATACAAAACCCATCAATCAAAATCATTCTCCAATAAATCCTTTATTTCGATTGCAATTAAATAATACTAACACAATCAACCAATCAATCTTTAAAGATACAAATAAAACCATTCATTAGCAGTCTCATGTCTGCTTTAAATATGTCTGTTGTGAACTGCACTTCTTATTTTAAAAGTTATCAAGAATATATATAATAAAGTTTTGAATAAACTCACTTGATAGCTCAAAAAAAAAAATTGAACAAGTAAGGAAGCAAAAGAGCTCTATGTTTAGGGGATTAATAGTTCCAAAAAAAACAAACATAAATATCTTGATATAATTAGATGAAAACTAGAACAAATTTGCAATATATGTGAAGGTGTGGTAAGCATACACATGTTATATTAATCAGAAAATAAAGTATCACGAGTAATATTTTTCACAAGATAAACCATTATCAGTTCTTTTTTGGATAAATAGTTTTCTTAATTTCCACATGGTGCTGTATTTTTCCTTAACAGTTAAGTTGAAAACAATTTATAAAAGCTTTAAAATGAGCCATGTTTTATGCTGAATAATGGTTCTCCCATAAAACATGGAATTTAGATAAAAAATTAAATTGTGTTAATAATTTTTTTAATGACAATGGAAAAATTATACATAATATATATGTGCATTTAAATTGAATAGATTCATAGATCTAGATTTACAAAACTTAGGCCCTAATATTGGTATTTATTGTTAACTTCCCAAAATAAGTCATTATTTTTGTTTCATATGAGAGCATAACTGAAATGCCTAAGTAAAATATAATAGAAAGGAATATGTGTAAAACAAATCCATCACAGTTGTGAAGTGTGATTGCCGTGAGAATTGTAGGAAAAGTTAAGCCAGTGACAATCGCTATGACAATTAATGCCCCTATTGATTCATGATATATAGACATGAATAAAAAATGTAATGCTGTCCAGCGTCTAGCTTGAAGGGTAATAATTTCATAATGGGATTTCAGGCAAGTTTGAAATGTTTAAGCAAATAAGACAAACAAAGGAATTTTGAAAGGAAGAGAAATTAAAAACATGAACAGATTAAGTGGAAGAACTGTTTCAAGATGAATGAGGATCAAGCCCTGAAATAGAAGCAGTGATTACATACTCACTTATTATTAAAGTTAAAACTGAAAATAAAATTCAGAAAAGGAAGAACAGTAAAAGTCTGAAATGCACAGATCTTAAAACTTTTAACTATATTGTAATATTACTTTTTACTATATTATAGATAAGATATATTACTGAACCTTTTTAATGATATACACGTATCTGGAAATATTTCTACTGATTGGTTGAAATCCACATTTGTAATAATTTCCAAAAAGCCAAAGCAAGTAAAAACTTCTGAACAATCAGTATAATAAGTCACACATGATGTTATGGTGACAAGTATGATGTTATGATTGAAATTATTTTAAAATGTAGAGAATATCAGTGTAGAAAGAAGATAATTGGTCATTATCTTATCTGTCACTGATAGCAGAGGGGTGTAATTTTTTTTTTTTTTTTTTTTTTTTTTGCTTCTGTTTATGAGTCTGAGGATTCCTAATATGCTCCTGGGAACACTGCACATATAAAGTTTGCTGTGAGTTGTGAAAATCTTATATTGATCTCTATTGCCTGAAGCAAAGCTAATTTTTAATAAATATTAATTAAAGCTACTAGGATATATAATCAAAAGGATAATTGTAGAAAGTAAATTATGTTTAAATAGTGATTGATTACTACCATATTTATGTGATTTTATGATGCCACAGATGTTAGTAACCATAATCTAATTAATATACCACACACACACTAATATAATCTACTTATTTGAATCGAGCAGGGAGATAGAAAAAATCTTACTACCTCAGCGGGGATCGAACCCAGGTCTCCCACTTGCCGAGCGGGCACGCTACCAATTGCATAATCAAGGGAGATCGATAATTTCACGCTCCCCGTACCTCACTAGTAGTCTAACCACCAAGTATGACAAATATATCGTTTTGTACTCGGAGGAGCTAACATTGCTAGCTATTTTTTAAGGGCCACTACCTGATATTCAAATCATGATGATAATCGAGGTAAAGTAATCCCACATTTCATTATTTATTTTATTCGTACAGTTAGCTAGAAAAATCTTACTCCCTCAATCGAGAATCGAACCCGGGTCTCCCACTAGAAAATAGAAGAAAATGGTGTTTTTATTCACATTTTGACAGAACTACCTTTACAATCGGAATTAAAAAAAAAAAAAACACCTACTAAGGATTGGGCAGGCTTTCATTTTCTGTGTCATGTGATATTTTAGCTAAAGTTTGCAAACTAGTCAGCCATTTTTATTATTAGCTAAAATTGTATGAGGGTGAGAGGAATGAAATCGAGAGAGCTTAATTTAAGACCAAATTGGACAAATCGCCATTTACATCATTGTTATAGATGAAAAATATTTATAAATCATAATAAATACAAGACTCACACATGCAATGTTTACTTAAATGAAGAGACAAATATGATCTTAAGAATTGAAATAAATAATTATGCTCACCTAAGGGCATCTTCCCGGACAGTCCTCTGAGGTGCAAAGCAAGCAATAGCCCAAACTCTAATCTCAACACCAGTGAAGAATTGCTTTCCTCTCATATCCCAGACTCCTTGATTTGGAAGAGCTTGTTGCTTCGCTGACAGCATCCCTTGGTATTCCTGCTATAATCCAGTCATTAGAATAAAATATTTTTCCGTTTGCTATTGGTAATATTCACTATTCATATCAAAATAAAATTTAGCATTTAATAAATTTGAAGTAAAAAGATTTTTTAGAAAATAACTCAAGGAGGGATTTAACTTGGGATTTTTCATCTTGTAATAACAGGATTGAGAGTAATTTTTACTATTCAGTAATCAATCCTTAAACTAGAAGACTGAAAATTAGAAAAATAAGATAAGAAGACACCCTGCAACTGATTAATCAAAAAATAAACTAATCCGTATACTAAATAAATAATCAATTCTATTTTCCACTTTTAAAAAAATTTTTTATTTATTTATTTACTTTTTTTTAAGGGAAAATAGAGGACTATTGATAAATAGCATTAGTATGACTAATCACGGCACTTGACATTAACCTTTAATCTTCTATGAGTGTCCCAAATTTTGCTGACCTAGGTTTAAATTAGATTAGAAACCTTTTATCAGTACTTGTCACATGCTTGGAATGAACTGTTTTACATCCTCTCCAGAGAAAGATGAGAAAAACATGAGTCATACTTGGTCTTTTGAAAGTAGTTAGTAGGCACTCAGGCTCTTTAAGCGTAAACATCAAACATTATTTTATTTTGATAGTCATAATTATTTGTTAAACCCTTTTCTCCAACTAACAATACTTTAATAAATATTTTTTTAAACAGTGTTCCTTTTTATTTTATATTATAAAAGTTTGGTCAGACTTAGTGTGTAACTTAATTTATATTAGTTATTAAAAAACTATCTATCTAGTCCATTAAAATTTTTATTCTATTAAAGGAATTATTTTTAAAATTCCTAGAAAAATTTTCTCTTCCCATTGTATTAATTCATATTATGATAAATCAATAAAGTATCTTAACAGACTAGATTGTCACCCCAATTTTAATAACCCTCTGATTCATATTGTTCACATTTTTCCTTATCAAAGATTGCTAAACATACTAATAATTTGATATTCTTTTCTATTATTTTGGCTTATTTACAGAAAATTTAAATAAAAAATTATTAAGTATTAAGTAGTTAACACTTAAAATAATTGCTGAAGATGACTTTTAATCTAATATTTTTTTATTAATTTAAAGTTCTTTTATATGACATTAACAATATCTACAAATTAATGTAATCATCATTTTTGCAGTATAGCTTGATAAAATATAACTGAACAAAATATAGATTATGTAATTAATTTCTGCGAAGTACATTGACAAAAAACTGAAAATGGCAGACAGTAGGATCAGATAACTATCAACAGAAATTCTAGAACTATCATACCTTTTGTAATCCGTCTTCATTGGTTTCTGCAAACCATCTTCTGTTGGTGAGCGCTTTCGGACATTATCCATCCTTGTTGCCGAATACATGTGCTCATTGTCACTGTCTGTATTCAACTCGAGTTGAATACAGACAATGACAGTGAACACATGAATTAGGCCACGAGGATCGATAATGTTCGAAAGCGCTCGCCAACTGAAGATGGTTTGCAGAAACCAATGAAGACGGATTACAAAAAGTATGATAGTTCTATATTCATTGGTAGTTACAATAATCCTTTAGAAATTCTAGGGGCGACAAAGTAGGAAGTTTCAAATTCACCCAATGCTGAAAGTACATATTAGGTAGGTACTTAAGAGGCTCTCTTGGTGAGAAGGCTGGAAAGTAGTGGAGTATTTAATTTTGAATTCTTTCTCTTCTTTTGATCAAATTTGAATTTAGCAATTGGATTTAGGAGAAACATACATAAATCAAACTGAATATTAGCCTTGGTGATGCACTTGTTTGTTAATTGTTTTGTAGAATATGAGAATAAAATATTTGCTTTAAAAAAATTTGGAGAGCAAATAGTTCTCTTTACATTATTTAATGCTAACTATTAAAACCCTTTAAGTAAAGTAAAATAAAATAAATAAAAAGGTTAATATAACATACAAGTTGGCTAGGAAGATTAGGTGCTCGGCCTCCATATTGAAGCTTTGGTGGAGGCAAAACACGTCCTCTGACTTCCATCATGTTGTTAGAAATAGCAAGCCCGAATTCCTGGACGTAGGCGTCATTGTTGAAATCAGCTCTCCTCACAAGATTGTTTATTTCTCTTTCTCTATCAGGGGCAGACCTTGCAGTCGCTTTGATCATTGTTGAAGTCTGCATGTCTGTTAACTTCTTAATACATCGTTGTCCAGCCACAATATTACATACCTAACATATGGATAAACATCTATGTTTGTATCTATGTGTAAGTGTGTGTGTCTATATATATATATAGATTTACGTGCATGCAAGTGAATGTTTGTGCCTGTGTGTCAACAATTTTCAGTTTAATAACTGAAATTTTGGGCGACTCTTTTAATTGCAAATTGAAAGACTGAAGAAGAGTCTATTATTGAAATAATCCATAATTAAATTGACAGGAGTGGGGGATTAGCTGAAATGTCAAGAGTGAATAATGAAACTTACAAAATGATTCGTTTATTGATTATTTTAGAAAATACACAAATAAATAAAATTATCAGTTATTTCGGTTTTATTTTAACATTTTATAAACCACGATAAGTTTTATTACCTAATGAAATTCGGCAAGTCGCATTTAAGTACAAAAATAATATTCTGACTTGCCTATGGAAACAAATCGAGCAAACATGAGTGAGGGATCGTCTGTCAGCATCAAGTGGGAGTTGATAAATTAGAGGCTTACATCGATATTAAGTTGAAAATTATATTAAAATATATTATCAGGGTTCAGATGCATATAGCTGTCTTATAGAATACTTTATCATTAGCTAATGAGGGAAATATTTGAACAGCACCTGTTTCACCATGAAAAACGCTGATTCACACTAGATTTTCTTTCATAGAAGAAACGAAGAAGAGGAATCACAAAATGTAGTCCCTAATGCCCTTACGTGGGCACAGATTATATATTACGATATAAAATCACAATTACAACACATATACATATACTCTCATATAAAAAAATTATTAATGCATAATTTAAAAAAAAAAATAGGTTATACACATATTATTTTCTACGAAAAAAGTGATGGAGATATTTAACCAGTTGGCCCTCAAATAAAGACCCAGCGACCCTTTATGTCAATTTCAAGCAATAAACGCATTTGCTTTATAATCAAATATATCTTCTTTTATAATTTATAAGAACTGCAATACTGATTAAGAGGAATTTAAATGCAGACAGATGTAAATCGAAAGGGAAGAATAAGAGAGGACGAGGAACAGACAAACGGCTTCCGGAGTCAAGAGTCGGTGATATAAAAATGAAATAGCAGGGTGGTTGAAGCTGGCGGCGGCTTGTTAGTGAGAGTTGGCAAGAGTGGGGGAATGTTGTGATGAAGCGAGAGCGAGTTGGAAGGTGACCAAGGCCGATCCATCAAGAACCTAGGGGACGGCATCCCGCCGATGAGCTGGGAAATCCGGGTGCACAGCTAGCCGAAAACTGGAGCTTCACGGCAAAGGGGTCGGAGCCAAGCGGAAAACGTGCTTCATGAGAGGTGAACTTGGCCTGCAAGTTACCACCACGAATAAGTACTTCGCTGCAGGTGATAGAACCTTACTATGGTATGATGCACACTACCCCTTTCGTCTAGGGAACATTCATCACTGCTTCTTTTCTTCTCCATTCATACACAAGTATATAAAATATCCTCGAAGAAAAAGTTCTTACGCATACTGTAATTATGGGCCGTAACGAGGGACAACTTTATGTAATCTTATTTCCAAGTTCCTTCCAATGTCCCACACTTTGATAATACAGCTGATTATAATTATTATCTCTCTCTCTTTTTTTTTTTTTAACTATTTGTAAAATATAAATAGTTCACAGCAGATTAAATAGTTAGCTTACATTTTATCGAAATATGGGACATTGGAATGAAGATGAACATAATATTACAAATATTAGTCCATCGTTAAGTAATAGCTGAATAGTTAAATAGTCCAAACCGGAAGTTTTTAATCTGCACCTCACATCTCGCGATGGGAAGACTAACTTCCTACTGCCCTTTTACGTTAAATATTTAGCGGTGGCACTGATTGTACTTGGTCTTTCTGGAACATGGGGGAATCACCTTGACCTGAAACTAGGTTCTATACTGCCAGCTATTATGACTAAAACTTGGTATCAATAAAGAGAAGCATTGGTCTATTTGACGCTTGAGGAGNCTTAGGGTCATTGGAGGGAGGGGCTATCTACAGGTTGCCACCCTATTTTAAACACCCATGGCTCAGGACAAGCTTCTATATATAAATAAAAGATTGACCTGGGCGGGATTTGAACCCGCGACGTCAGGATTGCGAGACCCGTACGGATCCCCTGAGCTAGCCTGGCGCCCCAGGGGTGTAAATTAATTATAATGTTGGGGTATTGTTAGAAAAAAATGGCACAGTCTCAGAAATAGAGAAATTTTCATCAAATTTTTCCATAATGCCATAGTATAGTGTTGGTAAATACATAATTTTAAGTGGTATTCAGTTTGTTCTGTATAAGTAAGTACCTTGGCAATTTTTATTAAACCAGAGAAATAGACAATTCAATTGCTGGGAAAGATGTTCTTTTGGTGGAAAAGAGGACAATTCATTTTACTAGGCATAAAGACAGTTGAGTTTATTAGTGTTCTGGAGGGTTGAGTTGTGGACCTTTGGGTTTGAGAGATTTCTTAAATTTTTTATTGAGACTAGGGCTTAAAAGAAGAAAATTCAAATTTTGGATTTGAGTCAACCCAGCGGCTTAATTTTTCTTCTCATATTAATATTTTTCATTTATATTTTAAAAGATGAAACAATTTATGCTTAAATCAAGAATTTTGATTGCTCAATGGCTAAAACGATTTTCTTTGAAATTACAGGCATAAGGTAAATCAAAGACCTAATGACCTGATTTTGGAGATAAACAAACTAAATACTTGTTCAATACACACTTTATACTTTTTTAGCTACAAAACTAAAATAAAATTGTGATAACTAAACAGCATTAAAAAGTCATTTTTAAAATCTAATAGTATCAATCTTTTTTTTCGGAAAACCTACAATGAGTATAACTGACTAAAATGAAAGATGAGCAGGAGAGAAAAAAGGTAAGGAGATGCAAAAAGTAAAAATTTGTCGATAAGAAAACTTTTTTTTTTATAAAATCACAATCAATACTTACTTCTAAAGGTAGATACGTGTGTTTGTGTTCTTGACCCACTTGCAGACAAGGTAAATGAGGATACCTTAGTTTCATTTTATACTTATCAAGAAAATATTTAGCCACTGTACATTCAACAGTCTGCCCATTTTCTAATTGCAATGGGAACCTTAAAAATAAAAAGGAATTCAATAATATTATAAAACAATTATATTTAATTCAGTAGAATTTATGATAAGATTATCTAAGCAATGCCCATTCTTATGAAATGTTTGTGAGAGAGAAAGAACAAAAACATATTGTTTGTAAAGATAATTTATTTTATTTCCTCAAACAGTCGAACTGTGGGGAACTGCTGAACCATCCAACATTCAAAGAATACAGTCCTTTCAATCCAAAATCCTAAGAATCATAGTAGATGCACCCTATTACGTCGCAAACTTCTTACTCCACAATGACCTTAAAATCCCTTTAGTTAAAGACATCATTATAACCCGTTTTAATAAATTCCACTCTGGCCTTTCCATTCATCCCAATCCTTTATTACCAAACTATATCCAGTATTACCCATCCTGATAATCCACCATGACACCTGAATAGGAAATGGCCCCGTGACCTTCTCATTGCCAACACTTCATAAAAAAATAAAAAAATAATATGAAAAGAAAAAAAAAATAAAAAAACAAAAACAACCTGTGTATTGTAAATAGAGATTTAGGAAATTGGGCAGCTTCTTCATCAAGCGAAGTACACGCTAAGTTATTTCTTATTTTTAGTATTTTTATTTATTTATTTATTTTTGACTAGCGGACCCGGGAAACTTCGTTTTGCCAAAAAAAA
>KZ807413.1:457033-481231 GCA_000696205.2 Oncopeltus fasciatus
ATGTCTTGACGGTTGGAGCAAGATCGCCATAAGTCTCAACAAAAATTCGATGACATTCAGATGCCTTTTTCTTTTGATTAAATAAGAAAATCATGACATGCCGCAAATGCTCTTTATTTGGCTTTAAATTAGACATTTTTAACACCAAAGAAAGGTATGATACGTCCACGTAAACGACTTAAAAACAACTGACTTTTGTAAACAAATGACTAACAAACAAAATAGCGTTTAGAAATAAGCAAATCCTTCAATAGGCTAAGAGCGCATTCTATTGGAATTAAAACGACATTTTAAACTTGCATACCTGGTATGCCTGCTGTATCCAGATGGACAAGCTCTTGCCTCTCTTTAACAGATGTAACTTGTTAATGTCTTATTTAACACCTTCATCTGCAACTGTCCTTAGTTTAGTCTTTTTTTTGTTCTTATTAATCTTATCATTTTATTAATTACTAACTATTGACTCACAAACATTTATTAAAAAATATAGAGATTTTAAAAACCATAAAGATAAATCACTCTTAATGATCTTGATATGGTCTGAGGTAAATATTATTTTGCATCTTCCTATCTCAAGCAAGGTGGTCATTACATTGTTTACCTATCCAAATAATTACCAAGTCCAAGAGTTAACATTGATGTTCATTGTCTTCAAGATAATTGAAACCATTCACCGGATCATCAAGGTTAAGCAACCTTATGGGCATGGTTAATACATAGATTAATGAAAGCGATGATATATTTAGAAAAATTTAAAGAGTTATGGATATTATAACCTGAGGATGGTGAGCTTTACTGATAATAGTCAAGAAGTTACTAGCCAAATCTGCCTCAAATTTATAAATGTTTACCTATATTTTTAGCCAGTTTTTAAGTCTTATGTAAATTCACAAGTTTTCTTTTTCTATGGAGATTATCATCAATTATTATTGTCTATCTTTTCAGAAAATATGATGCATTAAACAAATAATAAAACCAGCAAGTTATAACTTCCAGATATAGAAGACAATGAGAGGCGAGCTCAATTAGCGACTCAAAAACAATCTCGGTTAGGGCAGCATCCCGTTCACTAGCTTGGTCATTCTGGTTCTAGCTCTTCTTTCTCTTTTCCAAGTTTCAAGTTAGCTAGTAAGGCCTCACTGACTTGGCTAAAGGCAGAGATGCTATAAGAAGATAACTGGATCCCGTTGTTTGGTGGATTCAGATCCGAGTCCATACATCAGGCTTTGTTTTCCTGGTTTATCTCTAGCATCTGATGCAGTAATACAGACTTGGAGGCACACTACAATCATCAGTCAATCTTTGGATTCCAAGCCATACTTCAGAATTCACCTCTCTCTACACATCACTGTATATAGAACAAGGAGCCTCAGTCAAACTTCTGGTCTTGGATCTCGTTCCAGGCTCAGCTTCTAATCAGTCCAAAAAAATGTTTCGCTAATGCCGAATTCCCTGGGCGTCTAAGCTTTATGTCAGAAATGTGTTCATAAAGATAAAATGAATGCAGTCTAACCAATACCCTAGGACATTCATTAATAGAATCCTTAACCCAAATGTAAAATCTACTCCAAAGACAAATAAACTAATAAATGAAAATACACAACAACAGGCTATGAACAATAACAGCATAAAAACATTTGTCTATTACATATATAAAATACTATCAGAACTCTTAAGTAACATCTTGATTCAAAACAAAATAGCCATAAGTTTCAAGAACAAAAACTATGTACAAGAAACTATACACTGAAAAGCAAAATTCTTACTGAGAGACTAAGCAATGTCATTTATAATATACCATGCCATGAATGTGATATAGAGACCAGCCAATATATTAGTAATAGAATAAATGAAGTCTGATATTAAAATAAATAACATAGCAACGCATTAGTGTAACACACTATAGAGAATGGAAATAAATTCAATTATAAAAATATTAAGATTTTAGACATCAAATTTAATAAGACTATTGTTAAAGACGGGGGAAGCACATGACAAGAGGACCAGACCTGTATGAAAAGGTGCCAATTGAAAGAGGCCCCCTGCTTCCTTATTTTAAAAGAAGAAATCACATTTAGTCAGAAAAGCTATTAGATTCTTTTTGGCCAGCCTAGATCTTTCTATGAAGTTATAAAAGTGGCTCGCAAGCAACCCCCCCCCCCCCNGTCGAACACCCCCCTTCCACAAGAGTTAACGTGGATGAGGGCTGGAGGACTAATCCTAGAAGTAAATGTTGAATCAGGACTACGAGAGTTCATTGTGGCAATATCCTCAGAAACCCATTACAAATATAAATTGGCAATAAAAGTTCCAGGCTAACGTTAAAGTAAGCCGATTTCAGGTATTTAAACGAGTAATTTGTAAATTGTTTTTGTGTATTTTCAGCCCTGATGAAGAGAAAATATATTCTTGAAATATTGGCCAAGATTAAATTATAGTACAAAAATTGACCAAAATCTTCAATAACCAACCAACTTAATCAGAAAACCTGGTTGATAACACACATATTTTAAATAATAATTTTATTATTTTAATAATGACAAACCCACTCACATACATATGTCCAATCTAGCATCAACAATTATTAAAGTAATGAAACAATTCGGCTTTTAAGCTTTTTTCTTTAAACTGTTAAATAAATTTGTCAATGGCTGAAATTGGTAGAGGGTTTAGAGGGAGACCAAAATAATTAAAATTCTTAATATATTCATCATTATTAGCATTAGGGAAAAAATATTAAGAATAAAATAGGGGTAAAATATAATTTTATAACATTTATATTCTAAACTTTTAAAAATTCTCCAGCCTAGAGCAAAGCTTAGCATAGTACATCTTACACTCACAGGCTAGTTTATAAAATATCTTCATTTAATCTTCATTGATATCCAGCTTTAAAGAAAAAGGGAAATTTTTTAGATTATGCAGCTCCTATATGATGGACTCATCTTTTCTGCTTAGCAAGCAGTTTCAAACTAGGAAATGTGTGAGACTAAAATTTGGTTTATGACGAGTATGCCAAGTAAAACTTGGCTAGTGAGTATACTTGGATCTGGGAAAGTACAGTTATGACCAAAGAGGAGTTAGCATTGTCTTCAGCAAAATGCATTATTACTAAGTTTTTAACCAATGAAAGGCATTAAACACCCTCGGAAATCAACTTGTTTGACAACAGTTTGGCGATGGAAGAACTGTGTCTTCAAAAAAGGTAAAGATAAATAATTTAAAAAAAACAACAGATAATTGCGGTTACTACTAAAAGACTTTTGATTCAATTTCATGAGGAGCATCTCAGATGTGATTGAGTCTTGAGAGCATCATTATAGTACCCAGAGAGGGGGGGAAAAATCCTTCTTTACAACAATGCCAAGATGCATATTTAAAATACCGCCAATGCCTTCTTAAAATACCGCATATTTGAAAAGGGATATATTGAAGTGAATTGGCCTGGAAACCACACTCTTTGTAATCTAAATTATTTTGGAATCACTTGGAAGATTATTTATCATAAGCAATGGAGAAATCAAAGAGCACTTACAAAATTGGCTGGGAACCCACACTCAATCTTTTTAAGAAAAAGGGATATTAAAGATTTCAAATCTCTGCCAAAAGTATACGAGATTGATCACTACAGAAAATGACAAAGAAATAAAACTATGATTATAAGTTTTTTAGCAAAACAAATTTAATAAATTTTATACTCTTTATATTTTATTACTTCTCATATTTAATTAATTTCAACATTTTCTTTCATAAAGATGAATATTAAAAATTTATTACTTAAAAAGTAAATAGAACTTACGATTGCATTTGTGCAGGCCGTCGGGTAACATTACAGACTCTGTATTTTCGTCTCATTGTTCCACAATGAGTAATTTCAATTTTTAGACCTTTAATTTCTTTTGTAAATTTTACTCTCTGTGAATCAGTCAAGGGTTTGCGTTGCTCATTGATATCCCGGATGTCTAAGACTTCACACATAAATTCAATTACTGGTTGTGCTTTATAGAAAGCAGTCGCAGAAACTAAAATGAAGAAGAAAAATTATTATTCAAAATATGAAAAAAAATATTGTATATAAATAACAATTTATTTGGTTCCCATTGCAAGGTCTATTTTTACCTTCCAATGGGAACGAATTTGTGGCCAAACAGTAAAAATTCAAGAAATAGTAGTAATTAAGATATAAAAAAAGGTAGCAATAGCTACCCATTGAACCTTTTCAAATACAACTTAAATATTCTTGTACCTTTTCAAAGATATAAACCTAAATAATCTACTAAAAATAATAATGATTCAAATACTTGTAAATACACTGTGTAAGATATAATAAAGAAACTCCTGTCAAATAAATCATTTTGTTTTCATAAAAATATAATTTTTAAAACAACCACTATAAGTTTAATAAAATTCGAACAATTTTTTGTGTAAAAAAAAAAAAAAAAACAAACAATCTACAAATATAAATTGCGCTTACCATCAATATTGAGCATCATTTTCCACTGGGAAGGTCTGACAGACTGATGAAAACCAAACCAAACCTCTCGGCCTCCTCCCAGGGGATGATAGTATCCATCAGGGCTTGAAAAAAATGACCGGCCAACTGGTGTGTAAGTCATTGAAGGCAGATGGCGCATCACAACATCAAGTGCCTAAAATTAATGACAAATCTTTCTTTTATTTAAGAAGTATTCAAAACAGTTTTATTTATAATTTATATATTTTTTAAAGTTCATTAGAGCATTAAAGATACTATATAAAGTAAAGAGAAACTAAGATTTAGTACAGTGAAACTTTTATAATCCCACAACCACAAGCTAGGGGATTTGGTAGGAATAGATTATCAAATATTCTACATTATCAAGGTCTTCATTTTAAACCTTATTTAAGAGTAAATAAATGCAAGTATACATAGTATCAAAATTTATTAATTACAGCCCTTTGTCCTCTAAAATGAAATTTCTCCTTTCATATTCTCAGTACCATCTGAATGAGTTGTATAATGTATACAATCATTAATCAATACAAGTTTCAATTCTTTTAAGTATTATTATTAATATTAAGTATTATCTATGGTAGAGACATGTTCAGAATTATATCCTTAAACTGCCTTACTTCCACAGGTAGCCACAATGCCTTAGTATGCCACTTAGCAGTGGCTAGGCAGTCTGCCACTGCTAATGAACAACTAACTCTAGAGAAGCATTGTTACTTGCTACTATACAGGTATGGATATATTCTGGAATTGAGGTCACCTAAAATCTTTTTTTTTTTTATTAACCTTTCACCATTTGCACTGCTGGTCAGTCAAACAGGTCACTTCATTTTTTACAACAGGAAGCTGCTGAACTGGCTAGTACCACTGTGTAGGACAAAATCCAATGCTTGAGTGAGATAGTTCCAAAAATGTATTATTACTAATAATACTATCTGCTCTTTTACTTCATATTATCATTAATTTAATACATTTATTACAACATTTTGTAGAGCGAGTCCTGGCTCAGGTAGTAAGATTTTTTTTATTTTAACTCCCCTGCATTTCTTGGATAAAATTTAACATGGGATTAAATACCAAAACTAAAATCATTATTTAAAAATGAAATATAAAAAAAAAACGAGAGTCTAACAAATAGCCGACAATTTTAGCTCCTTCGAGCATAAGACAATATATTCGTCTTACTTGGGGGCTTAGACTTGCAGTAAAGTGCGGGAAGTTGAAGAGATTATCTAGCTTGCTTTGGTGGTGAAGTGGTCAGCATAGTTGCCCGGAAAGCAGGAGACCGGGGTTCGAGTCCCTGCTAAGGTAGTAAGATTTTTTTATTCTAACTCCCTTGCATCTCTGATATACATTCTGCAGTAAGTTTGATAATTGTATTAATTAGTCATAATTCAAACAATCGAGAAATCAAATATTACATATTACAATTGAGATATTAAATATTTCAATTGAGAAATCAAATATTTCAAATTACAATTGAGAAATCACACTTATTAAAGGCTATTCTATTATTAGATTTAATGTTTTATATTAATTCTGTATTGCATTTATTTATATATTTTGCAAAAAAAGGATTTTTTCCCTTTGGGGCAAATGTTTTCCACTCAAAGACATTCCAAGAATTGTTTTGGAGCTTGTACATAATAGCATATGAACAAAAATGCAGTTTCAATTATCCAATCAACAAACAACAAACAGTCGACAAAATGTGTGTATCATAAACTGTGTATGTTTTTATATAATTTTTTATTGGCTCTGATAAAAGAGCATATGATTTTGTGACAAAGCATACCCTTCCTGACAGTTGATGTAAAAGAATTTTCGAAACGTTTTTTCTTTCCAAAAAGAACCACAACCATCTAATACTGCAGCATCAACAAAGAAAAAGAAGAATATGTGCAATGAATGAATTTTTGAGCCCCTTACTTTAAGATCAGTTAGTCTTAACACCTGTCCCACACCTCTGACCTCAATGACCCCTCCCGTAGCTTCGGTAACTTCAGTACCTTTAGTCATCATTTTTGTTATTTTTAGGTACTTCTGCACCAAAATAAAATTTATTTTTATTTTCGGTATATTTCCTACTTACAGAATAACTAAAGCACAACCGCAGACTTTTATGAAAATAGCATTATTGTCATTATTAAGTATAATAATATAATTACCAAAAATATCATATTATTATACTCATTAAAGATATTTATTATTGCCACAACAGTACAGTCTCTAGCAATATAGCACACAACAAAATATTGTTCTAGTCAAGAAACGAGAAAGATTAATAAGTCTAGTCATCAAACTTAACAGGATTAATTTTTTTTATTATTTTGTTTTAAAAAACATGAACTCATAATAAAATCTAATTTAATAACACATAATTTGTAGTTTTACAAAAAAATTAAATTAAAAAAAAAGAAAATTAAATTAGAAAAATGTAAGATTTATGAACCTTCTATAGGTACATCAATATTGAGACAAGGATATCTACCAGTTTTTTTTTGTTTATGTCTGAATGTGTGCTAATATAAGTACACATAAATTATTTATATATTAGACTAACACACACACACACGCGCACCCGCCCACGCGCACGCGCACGCACGCACGCACGCACGCACGCACACACACACACACACACACACACACACACACACACACACACATGAAGTTGAAAAATTATATATATTATTCCCATTTTTAATTTGTCAGTCCTTATAGGGACCACTGATAATTACTCACCATTATCGCATCATAAGGTATCTGGCGAGTCCTGCCTTCAAGGGCTTCCTCTAGGGCAAAAAGTGAAACCTGAGCCATCCATTTAATAGCAACACGAAACACTCTGTCTTTCCCTTCTCCGGGTAAAGTAACCTGCAATATAATTATAAAAAGTTCCATAAATAATCACTCATACCTTTGGATGCAACAAAAAATTATTCTGACAAACATCGTTATAATTATTTGACTATGCAGGCAGGAAAATTAGATTAAACCTTTTAATATCCAATAAAATGAATTAAAATATACCTCAAGCTCCATGCGATCATTTCCAATAGGAAGAGGATCCCTAGTATAAAGATTACTTCTTCCATCAAAGACAGGTTTGAGATTCCCAAATATCTTAGAATAAGCATGAACCATAGTCTCAATAATTTCTCGATTCACCTTCCGAGGACATTTATCTGGTTGGATGCTGATCTCATAGTGGTGAACATAGCCCCTTGGCATAGTAATCTGGAAGTGGTTAGCCCGCAATACAATTGGACGCCCCTCCCGTCCAAGATTTGGTCTCCGCGGGCATGTGAACACTTCAAAAACAACAGAACAATTAATAACTAAATAAAAAACTGAATATATTTCTAAAATTGTATTATTTTTAATTCAATCATGAATTAATAATTATTTTCAGCTCATTCATGAATGAGCAATTGGAAAATAATTAATGATATTCATTGGGATTGTGTAACAATATAGTGAAACTTGTGAATTTAAATACAGGTGAATTGTTAAAAGAATTAGAAAAAAAAAATTAATTAAAATTAAATTAATTAACAAAAATGTTGACTTTGAAATAATACAAAGGGTACTACAAATGTTTTGTGGTGTGCCTAAGCAGAAAGACCCAGGAGAATCAATGATACTTCGTGAATTAAAATTTTAATTCATGTCGTATATAACATGTAACTGTAAGAACATCAATCTTAAGTCCTTATGAAAAGCTGCTGAAATATAATTATTAATCAAAAGGAGAATTTTTTGACCATAGATATTATTATTAGATGATTTTAGTTGGGGTTCGGTCAAGTTAGATCCAAAAAAAAAAAAAAATACAAATTGCCAACGTATTGGTTAACATTGTAAGCCATCTTCAGGGCTGTAGAAATACAATGTTATGAGAATACAATAATAATTGACAATATAATAATACAGAATTACCATAATGTAATGTGATAACAAAAGTACGAATGTAGAAAGCTATGTAAGAGAATTTAAAAAAACATGCAGACAATAACTTGTACAAGTAGGCTTCCACGGTCGTCAGATGTACTTCAAATCCAGGAGTACTTATACCCGGCGCGGTCCGGTCCTTGGACGAAGCGACAGGCTACCCAGGTACTCCTGGATTTGAAGACAGCTCTCATTCTCTATTCAGCCCTGAAGAAGCCATCACAGGATGTGCGAAAGCTCGGCAACTATCGACAACTCGAAACGGTCCAACCGGGAAGAAGAAACTGTACAGACAACAACTTATTAAAAAATAATTGAATAACATTAAAACAGTAATTTACCACACCTGTCTTATCATGAACACGAGAGAGGACGTCCTGTCCTAAGTTTACATTTCCATGACTAAGGAATATAATTTTTCAGACAAACAACGTAGGAGGTGGAAGGGTGGAGGGAAGGTAAAAGGCGGAAAATACAACGGGAAAGCGGCCTGTTTCAAAAGGGGGCAATAAAAAGGACAAAGGAAAAGAGGAAGGATATTATTGGGAATAAGTAATTTTGAAACTGGGAAAAAATGTTTGACAGATTTATTGAGAAGGAGGGCTAATGGTTTTTAGAATGTTAGAAAATGTTTGAATAAGTTTAATACTAAATATAGTTTTTCTGAGAGATTTCTTAATATTTTCAGAAAGTTTTGGAATATAAGGAAGAGATCAGAAAACGAGGTCGTTATTTTGGGGGAGGGGGATAGTTGGAGAAGTGGAAATAAAAAATAATTTTACAAGTTAAAAGGACAAAATAATTTTTTATTTCCACTTCTCCAACTATCCCCTCCCCAAAAATAACGACCTCGTTTTCTGTTCTCTTTCTTATATTCCAAAACTTTCTGAAAATATTAAGAAATCTCTCAGAAAAACTTCCCCTAACCTTAAGCTTTCTTTTTCCACCAACAACAAACTAAAATCTATTTACACCATCCACAAAGACTCCATCTCCCTTCCTAACAGAACTAATGTCGTCTACAAAATGCACTGATCCACACCTAATTGCCATGGTTCTTACATTGGACAAACAAAAAACCCTATTTCCTGTAGAATCAATAACCATAAAAATGACATCAAGAATAAACTAATAAAAACTGCCCTCACTAAGCATGTTTTTCATGAAGAACACACATTTGACTTCGAGAGCATAACCATTCTTTCCACTAAACCCTATGAACACAAATGCCTTTTGTCTGAAACCGTTCACATTAACTCACAACACTATCCAGTTAACGACAGAACGGACTAGAACAAATTTCTTCAACTTATTCAAACCTTTTCAACATTCTAAAAACCATTAGCCTTCCTTCTCAATAAACCTGTCAAAACATTTTTCCCAGTTCCAAAGTTACTTATTCCCTTCCTCTTTTCCTTTGTCCTTTTTATTGCCCCCTTTTGAAACAGGCAGCTTTCCCTTTGTACCTTCCGCCTTTTACCTTCCCCCCACCCTTCCCCTCCCACGTTGTTCTTCTGAAAAATTATATTCTTTAGACATGGAAGTGTGATCTATGGGACAGGACGTCCTCTCTTGTCTTCATGATAAGACAGGTGTGGTAAATTACTGTTTTAATGTTATTCAATTATTTTTTTAATAAGTTGTTGTCTGCATTTTTTATTAAATTCTCTTACATAGCTGTCTATATTCATACTTTTGATATCACATTACATTATGGTAACTCTGTATTATAACATTGTCAATTATTCTCATGACATTGTATTTCTACAACCCTGAAGATGGCTTACAATGTAAGCCGAAACGTTGGCAGATAATTTTTTTAAAAAAAGACACTTTTTTAAATTTGTATTTTTTTTTTTTTTTTTGGGAGCTACCTTGACCGAACCCCAACTAAAATCATCTAATTATAATAATTAATATAAGAGTATATTATTCTTCCTATTAATCCCAATGCAGATTAATCACCATTGCTTAACTCACCTTCCTTATGGAACTTATGTTCTACTAGAACCTTATAAATGACAACTTAATAAGCTTATAACAATAAAATAAGTGTTAATTTGGTTAGACCTTTATGAAGTTGTACTGCTTAAAAAAAATACTAAAAAGTGTAACTAAGTACAATTTAATAATATTTTTGGTGAAATTATAGGTATCTTAATTGTGATTTAAAAAAAAAATAAATGAAAGAAAAAAAATGGAATGTCTACGTGTTAATTTTATTTTTATTTTCTAGTTTTAGCTACAATGCTATTTTAAAGCTGAAATCTTGAAAAATTATTACTATATTAATAAATCTTAACTTTCAATGACACATTTCATATTCTTATAGTATGATGCAAGGCATGAAAGAAAAGTAATGAGACTGATTATTTACTCGCCTAAATTTTTTTTTTTTTTCTAACAACAATTTCGTCTCCTTTTAAGTAGTTGCTCCCAGTCTTGATAGCAGTACTGAAACTAGTATGGCTTTTAACTGACCACTGGTCAGAGATTTTATATTTCCTGTAGAGTTATTTTTAGTAATTTTAATTTCATTGGGAAAAGGAAAATCAAGTCAAATTAGGTGAATTGGGAGAAAGAAATGTGGTTGAGGAACAGAAACATCCACTTGTTTGCAATGTCTGGTGACACACTAATCACAATTTTCCTGAGTTTTTCAAAGGCTCCTTTCCAAAACTTTTGGTTGACTTTTTGTCCTGGAGGAGAAAATTCTTAATTCACGATACACCCTTTTTTGTCAAAAAAGCAAATCAGAATTGTTTGAAGATAAATTTCTTACAATATTTTTTTATATATATCATGGAGTGATAGATGAGCATGGTACTTATTTTTTTTTTTTTGCTGTTTTGTTTTAGAATTTTACTCAAATACCCAAAATCCATCTCCTGTGACATGATTGAAATATTCTTGACATTGTCAAGCCTCTCAGGAAGAAAAACATTCATGTTTCTTCAATTGATCATTTTCATCGATCAGTCATTCATTATTCTACAAAATAATCAACTGATCGAACTATTTTCTACATTAAGTGTTTGTATAATTGCAGATAATACTTTAGAAGACCTAAATGACAAGTTTATAAAATTGGATTTTCAATAATAGATTATAAATTCTATATTTTTAATTATGAGTGCCTCATTTTAAAAATATAATTTTTAAAACAATGCAATTCTTCATGAAGTATAGGGAGTGTGACATAAGTTCCAGGATTTATCACTGATACATTCTATTACTCTAGGCGGAACCTGTCCACTAGGGAGTGCGTCCCCCGGGCGGCGGATGGGGGATCCCTCTTAGGAGGGGTGGTTCTGAATACACTGAATAAAGATGGGCCAACAGGTACCCAAAGCATCATGGAAAGAATACACTAGAAACAAGACTACGGCCAATTGGGAACTGTATGTTCGAATGATGAATGAATCTAAGCTTGTAGTAAGGACGGCAAAAAGAAAAAGCTGGGAGGAATTTGGTCAAAGCTTACAGAGCGACTATAACGAAAATGTCAAGGTTTTTTGGGGGGAAAAAAATCATGGCAATAAAAGGAAAGAAGAGCAAACCAATAAGAAATATAAAAGACGAGAGAGGCAGATTGATTACCGGGGACAAAGGTATTTTGGAAAGATGGAGGCGCCGCTATAAAGAGGTGTTTTCTGAAGATTCTGGGGAGAGAATACCTAGAGAGGGTATACAGAAAGAATATGATAAGGTGGTATGGGAAGAGGATGTGGAAGCAGCTTTAGAGAGATTAAGACTTGGAAAAGCACTAGGAAGAGACCGCATCGCCCCAGAATTCATCAAATTCGGAGGGGCAAAACTGCTGAAAGCATAGCAGTATCTTTTTTCAGAAATTAATAACTGAAAAATCGATCCCTAAGGAATGGGAATACAACATAATTGTCCCAATTCACAAGAAGGGCAATGTTAGCAAATGCAAGAACTACAGACCTATATGTCTATCCCAGGTTGTGTACAAGCTCTATACTTCCATATTAGAAAAGAAGCTGAGAGAACTAGTAGGGGATGACTTGGAAGAGGAACAAGCTGCTTTCAGGTCTCAATGGCAGACCCAGGACCATATCTTCTCTCTGAGAACAATAATAGATAAGTCATGGGAATGGGGAAAGAGTATTTTCTTGGCATTTATAGACCTAAAAGCTGACTTTGATCCGGTCCCTAGACAAGAACTGTGGAATGCTCTTTCAGTGAAATATATCCCGCAAGGATTGATAGAAGCTATTAAGTCGACCTATCATGATTCCAAAGGGATAGTAAGGATTAATGGAAAAGAGTCTGATACGTATGCAATTGAGAAGGGTGTAAAGTAGGGAGACAGTTTGAGTCCTCTCCTATTCATTATATACATGAATGAAATTGAAAATAACATACTTTTGATAAAAGAATAATTTAAATAGTTATTACTTATCACAAAAGGGCCTTCACAAACAAAAATAAGTGTAGTTAGACACTAGTTATTATAACTTCTGATTACCAATAACCATTTAACTTGATTGGTTCATTCATGGAACACTACAGAAACATTTTATCTAGCATGCTGACTGTGGCACATTGAGGCAAAAAACAATTTTTATAACACATCAATAAAAAACTCAATTATGTTATTCAATAGCGAAGAACATTGAGTAAAACGACAACTTTACTACAATGACCCAAGTGATCAGGTCATCAAGTCAATGAGAACTCATTTCCAAACCTTCAACAATAATATTTTTATCATATATTTTTTAAGTCTGAGCTCTAATATTTAGAGTGAAATTAAATTTTGAACCATATTGTAATTGAATGAACTTTAAAAAAAAAAAAAAAAAAAAAAATATTTGGAAGATTTTTTTTTTTTTAATGTTTCCCATTATGATAATCTTAAGTTGACTCAAGATTTTTACTCAGTCTGGTACAATGCTTTCTTGCTATGCTAACAAAATATTGTAAAAAAATATAATGGTAGAAAATGTATCTATTCTAATATTTTACATTTAACCTTGTTATTAACATATTTTTTCTTTCTTAGCCACTCAAGTCCTGGTCTTGAGATTGATGTCCCATTTCTAATGTCAGATTAAAGAAAACTAAATCTATTAAAAACTAATACTATATATACAGTATTATATAGACATACCTATAGTAGTTAAGAGTACACTAAAACAAATATAACTTAGAAATTTTATTAAATTCAATGAACTGCAGAAAAAAATAAATAAATAACCCCTGAGTAGTATAAATAAAAATTACAGGAAGGAAATTGTGCGGGAACCCCATATTGCCACTGCAAAGACTGCTAAATACATGGGTATTTATATCTAAGGGTAGCCCCAACCCCCATGACCCTAAGTAATTGGCTAAGTAATGTGCATTAAGAACACACTCTGAATTCATATTGGAAAACATTATCAAAAGTGTTAAAAGACAAAACACACTGAAATAATAAATAAGGTGAGATGCAATGATATATATATATATANTGAAAGCACAGAACACTTACAAGATAAATAAATTACAAATTAATATAAAATCCAAAATGATTTTTATTAAATTTATAAAACAATGTTTTTAACTATCAGTGAGAAATTCAAAGCTATGAAACAAAACAATAATTCTAGAAATTCAAGGAAAATAAATTAGCAAGAAATTTAATGATTTCTAAGTCACTAAATGTTTGTCCTTATTTGTTTGATAGTTAAAAAATAATTTTCACAAGGTATAGAAATAATTTAATATTGAAAACAAATTATTATTAAATGTAATAAAAATTGTGTTAATAGTAATCAGACAGTGATAAAAAACACGAAAATACAAATGCGGGTGAAACTTTTTAGTTATACAGATTTTATTGCTAAAACAATAAGCAAGAAAATACTGTACAAATATCTAATAGCTTTACCAAAGAGTAGCACAGAAGGAAGAACATGTTATCTTTACAAAAGTAAAAAAAAAAAAAAAATTTCAGATCCAATTCTATGGCAAAAATATTTTGTTTTAAAGGGCTAAATTTATGTTTTATCTTCCCTGGTAAGTGGTAGTTAAACATGCATTTGGTGACTAATATTTGACTACAAAGGTGGTTTATAATTTTTTTAAATTAAAAATTACATTTAGCTATGTAAGATGAAAAGAAAGGTTAGGTAAAACTCATCACTTAACCACTAAAAACTAATGAGATAAAATTACCTAGATTAGACTTGCATCTATAAAAATATTAGTTTACAAATTTATTGAAAAAAAAAAAAAAATACTTGGAAGATCTGGAGGCTGAAGTGCTGGCTGAGGTGGGAGGAGGGCGATGGCGCCAGGTGGGACCCCGACGGGGCCTGGAGGAGGTCCACCCCCCGGAGGAGCACCTGGTGGCCCGACTGGAGGGGCTGCAAAACAAAACTCTTCTGTACCTTGCTGTATAAAGTTGACTAACACACAGGAACTCCTCAACTTAGCCAGCACATTATCCCAACTCCAGCACAATATTACACAAAATAACATGTTCAGCTCTAGTGCTGAATATAGGGCCACAAATCGAATTCACACAAGGAACTTGCCTGATCTTCAGAAATATTGACCACTGCTGAAGAACAAGGGGCCAGATTTTCTTTTTATGTAATTAAGGAGACCGTAGTGGTCTTCCATAGTTCAATGAACTTTTTATTATTTCATGAAATATGTTAGAGATCATATTAGTACAATAAGACATAAAATTGTGTGTTAGTTTCACATGATGTAATGGACCAATTAATTGGCAGGCCAAAAAAACAGGATCTTGCTAAAAAGCTGGCCATGTTATTAAGAGAGGGTTTCTCAGCCATATACATTATTATTATACATTATTTAATATCTTTCTTTAAATGCTTTTGGTTTCTATTTTCAGAATCCATGGAAATTTAAAGAAATATTAGAAAATTGCTTCAAAGCAACAGCATAAAATACTTTATTTCTATAAAAAATTGTTTGCCCCTCTCTCAAGAGAACCACTCCTTGGTGGTCCCATAGGGTTAAAAATTTGAACTTAGCTTCAAGACTTAAATTCTCTAAAACTTAAGAATTCCCCTCACTTTACAAAAGAAATTTAGAAACTTTAAATATCAAATATATGTATAAAAAAATTATCTTTGAGCTAAAAACAAAAAATGTAAACTGCTTGAGACTGAATGTCACAAGCAAATAGATCCCATTTTAATATTTTTGAGCAAAAATTTAAATTGTATTCACATGGGTAATAAAATGAATAAATAAATTTGAAAGAAAAAGAAACCCTTTAAAATTATATTAACAAGCCTATCTTTGCTTGTGTGTGTATTATATACATTTTTATTATTTAGTCACTTTACCAATTAACAAGGCATTTTTCCATGACAAACATATTGAAATCTAATGCTTTTATACCATTGGTATATTTTATTTCCATTGATTTTATGCAATAATAGGTTGTTTTGAAGTAAGTTAGTGTTAGTTTTTTTATCATATCTGACCTATTATAACAAAAGTTATGTAATTTGAAGGTTAAAGTTATATTAACTGATTTCAATAAAACATGAAATTTAGACAATGCTCTTACTCACTTTTGCTTTTCATAAGAGCTTGATATAATAAAATTATGAGATGACTATTTTAGCTTAATAAACTGAGAGAGAAAAGAGCAAGATAAAATATTGATTGGATGATTAAAGTAAATCATGATAAAATAAAATAAAAATTAAGACAATAAAAAAGTAAGTCTTCTATTGTTTTTATTTCTGAAGGCTGGAAGATTGAATAAACAAATATAAGAGAGAAACAATTAAGCCAAGTTAATGGCATGCCAAATATACAACAAGCATAAAAAATAAAAATAAAAATAAATTAATTGGGAGAAAGAGCATTGACAAAAACCAGAGTACAAAATGAACTAAGAAGTGACTAATTTGTTAGAAGAGTAGAAGGACAAAGAACAAAATGAAGCACAGTGGGAAGGTAATTTTAGTTAGCAGAATCGATATTGACCAGTCCCAACCCATTTTTCCTAGCAATACAAAATAATTTAATTTTCTCAGAGCATCTGAATTTTTGTCGGACACAAACATGACAGAAAACATAAGAATGGTCTTGGAATATTTAGAAAAAATAAAAATATAACTCGCAAAACAGGAGAATAATATTTGAAGCAATAGAAGTAGGTGCCAAACAGCTTTGAAATATGTGGTTTATCATGACCTCGAAATATTTAATTTAAATTGATTATCAGATGAAATATGAATTTAAAGAAATTCTCTGAAAAGAAGTAAAAGCTTAATTTCCAAAAGAGTTTTTTTGTTGTTTTTTTTACTGTAGATATTATTATTAGATTATTTTAGTTGGGGTTCAGTCAAGGTAGATCCAAAAAAAATATAAATTTAAAAAAAGTGTATTTTTGTAAAAGATTATCTGCCAACATTTCGGCTTACATTGTAAGACATCTTCAGGGCTTACAATGCATACATGTGACATGACACCATGTCATGGAAATGTGAACTTAGGGACAGGACCTCCTCTCTCGCCTTCATGATAGGAAGCCCTGTAGCTAGGGCTAGCCCTAGTGCTCCCTATCATGAAGGCGAGAGAGAACGTCCTGTCCCTAAGTTCACATTTCCATGACATGGTGTCATGTCACATATATACATTGTAAGCCCTGAAGATGGCTTACAATATAAGCCGAAACGTTGGCAGATAATCTTTTTTTTAAATACACTTTTTTTAAATTTTTTTTTTTTTTTTTTNTATATATATATATAATAAGAGTACTTATCTTATTATAGTTGTAGCTATTTTAAGAATTTAACTTTTAATTTAACCCATTTATTGCGTATGGCTATGCTTTATTTAATAAGTTACCTCGCAGAAACAGGCGCTACTGACATTTGAAATTTTATGAAAATCAGACAAGTATTTTTTTCTTTTTAATACATTTGAATGAAGTAGGTTAACGGATAGAATTTAAATACTAATTTTAATTTTAATACAATGGGTTCAACTGTTTCCGAGAAATTTCCTGACGAAGAGCGAGAGATCACCGAAAATTTTACTCCTCGTAATTTTATCTTTTTGTGTGTGTACTGCAATCTATCCCACCTGTTATTGATTACTGTATATATCGCAGCCCCGAGTGTACCATTCTCTCTCTCTCTCTCTTTCTCTCTCTCTCTCCCCTCCCCTCCCACTCTCTCTCACCATGGATGGTGTAAGGGTGGGGGGGGGGAGGTAAGAGGTGGAAGTTACAAAACCATTGGAGAGGAGGATGTCAGTTACACGTTATCAATGGTTTCCTACTCACACCATTAAAAAACTTATAAAATAATTTTTTGTTCCCACTTCTCCAACTATCCCCCTCCCCCAAAATAACGACCTTATATTCCGTTCTCTTCCTTATGTTCCAAAACTTTCTGAAATCAAGAAATCTCTCAGAAAAACTTTCCCTAACCTTAAGAATAAAAACTGCCTCTCTAAACATGTTTTTCATGAAAAACACACATGACTTCGAGACCATAACCATTCTTTCCACTGAACCCTATGAACACAAACGCCTTTTATCTGAAACCGTCCACATTAACTTACAACACTACCCAGTTAATGACAGAACGGACATAGAACAAATTTCTTCAACTTATTCAAACATTTTCAACATTCTAAAATCCATTAACCCTCCTTCTAAATAAACCTGTCAAGTTCCAAAAGTTACATATTCCCAATATACCCTTCCTTTTTTCCTTTATCCTTCTTATTATTGCCCTCCTCTGGAAACAGGCCGCTCTCCCTTTGTACCTTCCGCCTCTTACCTCCCCCCCCCCCCCCAACCCCTTCCACCACCCACGGTGTCCTCAAAAATTTTATTTTTCTCTCAATCGTTAAAATGTGAACTTAGGGACAGGACGTAGCCACTCGTATTCATGATAGGTAGGTATGGTCAATTAATGTTTAAATTTTTTATTAAATTATTTTTTCAATAGGTTGTTGTCTGCATGTTTTTAAATTATCTTACATAGCTTTTCTACATTCATACTTTTGATATCACATTACATTATGGCAATTCTATATTATAATATTGTATTCTCATGATATTGTTTTTCTACAGCCCTGAAGATGGCTTACAATGTAAGCCGAAACGTCGGCAGATAATTTTTTTTAAAAAAAAACCTTTTTTTAAATTTATATTTTTTTTTTTTTTTTTTATCTATCTTGACCGAACCCCAACTAAAATCATCTAATCATAATTTCCAAAGATCAGGTTTGAAAGTAAGGGAGCAAACACATCACAGCCTATATTTTCATTATTGAGATTGGGTTAGTTGTGAGTAGTGTGAGTTTAATTCACAGAGAACCATCAGGTTCGTAAAAATTTAATGGAGGAGTTAGTAAAGGTGACCTTAATTGAATAAACATATTAGACAGGCTGTTGCGAGAGGTTTCAGAGTTATATAGCCATAAGTAAGGTAACAATTTGCAAATTGAACAAACCCAGGAAACTGGAAAAACTGGTTATGGAGGCATAGATTTCAAATTTCTGTTTCTACTTACAAATGTTAAAGTATAAGAGATAATGTACTATTTCTCTATAAAGACAAAACTATAACTAGCTATCTTTCCATAGAATTTATTATTGATCTCCAATACATAGCTTCTGTAAAATAATTACTTAATTACTCAGTGAAATCTTGAAAGATGAATCTCTTGTTTTTTTTCCTTTAAATATTGTTATATAGTGATAACATTCAGTAAAAAACTAGAACATAGAATTAAATAAATTATTTATTGTTCTACAATGCTTTAACACTCTCTTAAAAATTATGATTTGAAAATGCTTAAATATTGCAATAATGAAATATGATGGTCTTTTTTAATATGATTTCATTTCTTTAACAAAGTTGGATTCAAGCAAATCCAAGTGTATCAGATTAACTGTTTGTTTATAGGCTTTTTTAAATCATTATTAAACGTCCTAGATAGAGGATTTTTAATACAAACAAGAAGTGGTAGTTATAACAATTATTTCATTTATGACCATATTTGATTATCAGAATATGTTTTTATATTAAATCAGTGGAGATATATTTTTAATTTCTTTTTCAGTTATTAGAAGTTTTACTATAGAATTAATGATGTGAAAGATGAATGATTGAATTGATTTATTTATGATGAACTGATTTATTTATAATGAGCTGAAGAAATGTTTAATTTCTTCTGCATAGCATTAATAGCGGTAGGATTGAGATTAATTTGCACACATTACTAAATCAACCTTTTCTTTAGAAAAGGCTCAAAGGCCAGAACAGTAGCTTGATTAAAAACATGAATGGTTGTTGCTAATAGCATGAAGAGAGGGTAGAAGAATTCATGTCAAGATTCTTAAAGCTGTATTGATGTTGATCTAATCTTTTATTAAGATGGTTCTTTGTTTGGCCAATATATGAAGCCGAATAATTTGTATCTAATCATGAAATTAGGTATATAAGGTTGGACTGTTGGGAAATGGGTATAGGATTTTTCGAGTCCTATTTAACCTGTCCTAGCCTATGACCCTTTCCCTGAGAAAAGGCTGATTTCGGAATGTGTGAAAATTAATCCTAATCCTACTGCTATGAATGATAGGCGTGACAAAGGGTATCCACCAGGATGAGTAAGTGAGTGTGAGAGTGAGTGAGTGAGTGTGTGTGTGGGGGGGGGGGGTGTTTGTGTGTGTGTGTGCACATGCATGCGGACAAACACACATGCTCATGTAGTTCTTATTGTTAAAAATGTATGTTGTGTAATGTGTAATGCAATATAACTTAAAAAACTACTTTTTACAATTTCTGTCAAATTGGTTGATAAGACTGACATTTATAAATTAATAAATTTAAATATTTTGAATTGTGACAAAAGTTAGCCCCCACTCGCCAAAGCAGAGTTTAAAAAAAATAATGAACAAAATAACTTACTTTCCATTGTACACAGGAAAAAAAATCAGAATCAATTAAAAGCTCCAATAAATTTACTTAAATGTTAAGCTGACATTATTATGCAAAAGGGTATGAAATAATTATAAGTGCCCACAAAGAAGCATTAAAAAAACTTATCATCAACAAAAGAAATATTTTATAGAGAAATAAGCAGCAAATATGGAAATTTGTTAAAACAAAGAAAACATGCGAATGAAGAATGAGTGACAAAACCTTAGAGGTTTATAAAAAATAAATAAATCATACAATTCAATAAATTCATTAAAACTACCCAAATAGCAGGTTTATATGTGTAACCACTATCATGAAAGCTATTTTAAATTTTTAAGCTTAAATTTAAAAGCTTTACACACACTGAACAATTTAGAACATGTTCTCATTAAAAATCAAAGATGTTTATCACATTCCTTGTCCATTGTGTGTGAGTGCGTGATCGCGTGCAGCGTACCTTATATTTGTCTTTGTACAATACAGTGTGAAGAATGTTCCATATGTTAAAAGCAGAAAATAGTGATGTTTCATTTAATATATTAATATACAAAATCTATTTTACAATCATATTACAAGTGAATTGCATTCAATATCTAAAATTAACAAATATTTTCTAACAGAAGATTAAAATGGATAAAATTTTGGCATTTTTGCCAGTTTTTACTCGAAATAGAAAATGTACATGTGTGTATGTATGTATGTGTGTGTATATATGTGTGTATATATATATATATATATATATATATATATATATATATAGACACACACACACATGTGTATAAATTTCCATTTTCAATCTCAGAAAACTAGATGATGAAGTTCAATGAGATTATGTTTAAGAAATAATAATAATTAACATTATAAACCTATACAGGACAAGCAAACTATATTATTCAAGCGACATAAAATTTTAATGTGGCCGAGATTACCATTATTAGGGCTAAAATTTGGAAACACTTTTAAAAATAAAATATTGAAAGATGACATATGATTAGATTGTACAAAATAATTTTAGATGACTCTGAATGATCAAGAATATTGACCATAAGAATATATCCAATTAAAAAATAGGTTATCAACCTGATCATAGTATAGTATTGAATCACAGTTTATTTAAGATAAAACAATGATAGGAATAAAAGGGAAAGGAGTGCAAAAAAGGTACTTTGAATACAGTGAAAAAATTATGATTTATTCTTTAAAATAAAGGAAAAAATATTAAAATTGTAAGATAAGTTCTAAATAGGAGAATTCCCAACCAAATATATAGGCTTATATATTTACAAGTGACTTGGACCTAAGTTAGTTTGAATAAAGTGAGAAAAAAATAAGTAATATTAAACAATTAGAATTTAAATAAAGCAAGAGATCAAGAAATTATTTGATGGCCATCTAAGCTATATAAATAAAAGTGAACTTTGTAAGTATCATAAAATATTTTATCCACAGTAGTGCCATATTATAGGGGTTTTATTAGAGGATTAAGTATTAAGAGTTGCTCATGTATTTACTTTTTAGTAACAGAAAAAATATTGCTAGCAAATATAACTTCTATGGACTAAAGAAACTTGTGATAGAACTTTTGAATTGTCAAAAATTTTAAATACAGAACTATACAAAATCGGGTCAATAACCCTCGGAGGGCAACAGTAAAGTCCTGCTTAATTGAGAGATAAGAAGGGAATTGGGGATAATAGAGCGACGAATCATTTTAATTTTAAGCTATTATATTAAATATCTAAAAAATCAAATTTTATAAAATTAATGAAGAGTCGTTTCAGACATTAATTGACCTTCTGACCAATAAGTCACTACAAAAGAAGGCGCATTGTGTGCACACGTTACATCAAAAAAGTCGGACAACGGAGAATTTAGTTAACTTTTGTTAAAATATGTGTACTTACGCTGCCCGACAGGATACATATTTCTATTTCACTAAAAGTAGGAAGAAAACTACTGAGGAATGTAGTAAACCTAAAATATACTCAAACCGAAGTTTAACAACATGGCAGCTAGACTGACGTCATAAGTAGAGGTCTCTAACTCGAATTTCCTAATCGATAGCTTCTTATCGATGATACCACAGCTGTCATTACAGTAAACAAATCTTACTAACTTTAATGAGTAATTTTTAAATATTTTTATTTGTGGTTTTATTTATCCCACGTAAATTATAAATAATTAATGAGAGGGAACAGAAAATAAAAAACTATCCGTCCTCGAGGACGGATAGTTTTTTATTTTCTGTTCCCTCTCATTAATTATTTTTAATGAGTAAACCTTTCGCTTAATTTGAAGAAGTATTTAATTAAAACAAATTATTTGACAATTTGTATAAAATTTTCTTAAAATGTAAGAACTTGTAAAAATAAGTGGTTTAAGTAAAATAACAATTATTGGTTAACCAAAATAAATATGTTTTTGTTCAACTTCCTTTATATTTTTTTCAAGAATTAGTCCTTTATGAATACGATTGTTCAAATCCCTCTTTTCCGCTAATTGAATAAATGAGGAAAAACGACAATGTCGTGGTTGATTAAGCCACTTAAAAAGGGCCCATCACACGCCCAGGCATGCAAGCCAAAGGGCAGGGCCAACTTGTCAGGTGGGGTCTTATGAAGGGCAATTTGACAATGAAACTCGGGCCTATAGGTTGGGCGAACCAGCTGAAAGCCGACAGACTTACTCCTTCACGGCAAGACCTAACGTGAGTGAGGCAGTTGTCTGACTTACTTTCGTTTTTAATATCTTCGAGGATATGACTATAGATCCTGAACTTTAAAGCCGTTATTGTGTGTTTGGTAGATTTTTGGAAAGCCGCTGTCTTTGGGGGCATAAAGAAAAATAACCATTACTAAGGGATAGTTGAAATAAGTCTTTCAGTGAATTACTATAAGTTTATAAGTGAACTCCTGAAGTTCTTAAGGAAACCATCAAGAAAAAAAGAAGTAATGAATAATAGAGAAGCACGGAAGATAAGTACATAAAACTTTTACATATATAAAACCAAATTTTCATTATATCATTATTTGTAAACAATTCCTTTTAACGAATTCAGAAAGAATAGCGTTTTTTTTTATTTACTCGATATTTTCACTGGTCCTACCGCCTAAAAAACGAAGTATTATAGTAGATATAATAATACTAATACACCGTATTTATTTTCTTGTTTCTATGATTATGATAAAAGTAATTTCAACCTGCCTACCTATTTCGATACAAATTACATTATATATATATATATATGTGTGTATGTGTGTGTGTATATATATATATATATTTTGTATATATACTCTTATGTGTGTGTGAGACAAAATATCAAATGTCTAATCCTTATAACCAACCATAACCATTATCTCGACTATCAACCTTCTACATGTGGAATATATGTATATTGCATTTTTCATCACTCTAGCATTTCTCACACGTATACTGATATTGATATTCTTAATTTAACATTTGTCAGCTTAACTTACAAAAAAAAAAAGGATAAATTCTTTATTTATTGAAATATAATATTAATTTACTTCCCGCTTCAGCCTTTTCCACAATGGAACTTCAGCCACCTTTCCACTGGCACAGACCTTGTCTTCCAACTCCAACCCCTACAACCCTCCCCCCGTCGGCTCAAACGAAGATGGCCCCATGTCCTTCTGGGGGGGACATAGTCTGTAAATAATTTTAGAGTGGTGACACTGGTCACATGTGACTTTCATTAATATCATTTATTTTCTATACATAGTTATCAAATTACAAAATGTTTTTATTTATTTTTAACAGAATGTAATATATAAATAAAGAATATATATA
>KZ807414.1:9831-40581 GCA_000696205.2 Oncopeltus fasciatus
TGGCCGTAATTACTATTTCTTTAATATTAATTAGGAAATAATATTAAATATATTAATGATGACGATAAATTATTAATTAAAAATATTTAAGTATAATTATAGTGTATTTGGCAGAATAAGTGGAGGGGATAATAAGAATAAGGCGAGCAAGGATAACGAGTATGTTTTCCGTGTAGGGGTGACCGCAGGTGTCTTCGGGTGCAGGACATGCAGCTATCGTGCCTGCAGCGGGGGGGTGCATAGTCACCGGCAGGGGGTGGAGAGGAGGGGAGCGTTTGACAACACGCCAACCCTTTGACAAATCAGACTATTGCTGATAATGAGTGGAGCCGCCAGTACAAGGCCTTCAAGGGGGCGACCATCAACAAACAACATCGTCGTCAGCTATTTACTTGTAAGGAAGGTGTGCACATACCTCTCCGTGTACGTCCGTACGGCCGTCCGGGGTGTTCTCTGGGAGTATGTAGAGGCGGAGGCTCGCGAGGGTCTGCTCCGAGTTCTTGTCCACCCAGAGGAGCTGAAGTTCCCCGATAGAGATAAGGTCGGAATCCGTCCACAATTTCACAAAGAAAAACTCACTCAGTGACAGGATATTTGTCTTACCGTCTTTACTGTATTTCATCGCTTTATAAAAAGTATACGGCCCGTGTTGTCCGCAAGGACTACCAATTAATTTGTAATCCATTTTTATTTTATTAAATTAATTANCACACTTTAAAGCATCGTATATATATATATATACTCTATTTTGAATCGGCGGCCAGGGAAGTAGAATTTCAGGGAGGGCTAATTTCGGTTAAAAGCAATTTTTCAAGAGGAAAAACTAGATTCTTATTGCTTCTATCAAATGGAACGAAACTATATATAATTAAATTGTTGAATTATTGACCTAAAGCCATTTATAATTGATTAATTTATTTTATCTCACTCATTTCCCCGAAAACTTAAACTTATGCAGTTTGTTCAATTTTTTAAAATTAGGTATGAATTATTATTTCTTTTCAGAATTTTTTTTTTCGATTTACTTTTTTTTTTTTTTTTAAGCAATAGCTAATGTTAAAATTATTTAATTTATCACTCTATTATTAGAAATAAATTAAAACTAAAGAATTAAAATGATTTTTTTAATTTTGTCAGACAAGGGCTACGAAACAGAGGCTATTTCCCAAGTGACTATTCAACTTAACAAACTGATTAAATATTAACTTAATCTGGTAGACCGGGGTGGAGAGGGAGAGGGGACTGCAGTTAGGCACTGAGCAGCCAGTGGAAATAACGAGTTACAAACCTCTGAGTTACAATCGTTAATGTCTTCTGTAACCTACACATTTTATAACAGGCTATTAAAACAAAGATATATTATTACACAAATTATATATATATATTTATAATTATTTTACTTAAATTTATTAGCACACTAATAGCAATGTATATATTTTACGAAATGACAAATTTCAGCCTTCATCTAAAGGTCAACCTGGCATTAGCCCCATTTCAACCGATAGCTCATTAAAAAAAAATAATACATTTCTGCTTCCTTTTCTGTAGAATTTACGGATTGTAAATTTTATTTTCTCTTGAAATTATTATGAAGATTTAGTTACTTGTTAGTTCCCAGAGAGAAAGCAATAAATGACTAGGTATTATTTATAGCTTTAAGCCAAAAAAAANGTGTGGGACGCCCGTCGAGCCTTAAGCTGGGACGCACAATAGTCCGGGCTTTAGAAAAGTAGCGGTGGAGAACACAAGTGCCGCAATACCAAAATCGGATTATTTCATAAATGGAACGGCAGAAAAATACGGCGTCTTCGCAAAATTATAGAGAATGCATTTATAGGACGGCCTGCAAAATTTGGTTCAAAAACTCTTCCGTGAACCCCGAAAAAAACTAGAAAAACGAGGGAGCTGGAGAATAGCACGCCACTAGCACATCCACTTTGTATTTACTCTAATTATGTGACGTCACCGATACTGCTCCATACCCATAATGCTTTGAAGCAAAACGATGAGTGGAGTGGGGATGAATCCAATGGCCATATTTGCGGATTATTGCCTATTTAAGTGCATTAAAGCGTTATTCTTCAATCACACGTTCCTGCGAGACAAAGAGCCAGCTTTCTCACACTTTAAAGCATCGCGAATCGACCAGATTTCCTGGTAAGTGAAGGAAACGTCCATATTGTATTTTTTTCTTGTATCGCCGCCTCAAGCTTGTATCTTGATTCTTCGCTATTATTTAACGATTAAGAGTTTATTTTGCTCGGTAATATAATTGTAAGATTTAAATTTTGATTTAAGATTACTCAGTTCTTAATGTTATAAATTTAAAACGGTCTTTTAGTAAATACAACACTTATACGTTGAATGTAAGGTTATATTGCTCATACTAGTTATATATTTTCATTTTTCTGTAGTGTATTGATTTTTTATTTGTGTAGAGCTTTAGTTGTATTTAAATTTAAACTTTTAAAACTATCTATTGTTGATGTATCGCACTGTCTGATGTAATTCAAATAAGATATATTAATTGAAATTTATTTATTGAATGTAACCTTTCAGTCACGGAAAGCCATTTTGTTATGTACATTTTTAATGATGACGTTACCAATATTTACTCAACCCGTTTGTTTATTTTCATCATGATAAAATATTTTAATAGTCACAATGTATTTTACCTTTTTAATATATTTCAATTTCTAGGTTAAGTGAATATATTTTCATAAATAGGCTTCAATATATAAAAAAATATAAACTTTCTGAAATGCTATTAAAATAAATATTTATTTGTTTTGTTTTGTTGTATTATTTTCACAAAAAATGGAAATATTTTCATGTTTTTATATCGCTTTGTAAAAATTTATTTCATCTAGCAAGCTATCTTAGCAGAGTATTAATTCTTGAAGTAATCTAAAAATCTAAAATTTTCAACTTCAATTTGTTTGTTTTAACTAATCTATGATCTTGTTGATATAAAATTATGAAAAACTCTAGACAGTTTAGTTAGTAGCAGTGTGGGATCTCAATTATTTAAATATAATGAAATATATTTTTCTAAAGTAAAGAAGAAATTGAAAAAAATTATTCAAAATATCCAAATATTTGACTAAATTATTTTGAACTGGTTATTTGTAAGTGATACACAGGAGAATTATTTTTCTTTTTTAATAATGTGCTTCCCTCACTTAAACAATCTTACCTATAAACTGTCGCTTGTTGCTAAAAGTGTAATCAACTCTTTAAATGGATGCGGTTTGTTGTTTGTTTATAACAATCTTGTTTTTCAGTTATAGATTCACTCTCATATTAAATTTGGATGGCTCAGTTATAAAATAAGTCACTAATTTCTTCAATATCATTTAATAGGTTTTTAATTATGAAAGAATAAGAACAACTGACAATTTTCAGAACTTAAATGGTTATAAAATCAAATCACATTTTATGATAATGTTACTATCTTCATTCTATTATGTTTGCTATTGTTTATTTTAAATAATCATAGAGTATCTATAATAAATAATGATAGATGCCTTAATCCTCTAATATGATTTTAAAACAGTTATTAGATTTTAACAATGTTTTTTTGCCATCAATCCCCTTGTCTTGCCTAATAATTTAATTTATGCTTTTTCCTGGTACAATTTATTATAATCTGGAATTATATTATTTTTGATCCACACTTGTTTTTGACTTCTCATTTTATTCCAATTTCACTCTGCTTTAATAAATAAGTTTATAGCTCCAAATAAACTTTTCTGAATAGAAAGACATAGAAGATAATATAGTTATATTCATTATGCATTTGTAATTTTCTCCATCATGGTTTGTATTTGTTGTATAATTTTTAGTCATAAGTTACTTAAACAAATAAATCTCTGTCTGAATAATACACATTAAATTTTGTCATATAAAAGTGAGAGTCCATCAATATTTATGACTTCCCCTAAATGTTCTTTTACCGAATTCTGAAAATTTTTAAGGTAGGTGCAGAGAATATTTTTTAAATCATTGCATTATATTTTTATTTGATTATTTTAGATAATTTTCCAAATAGTTCTACATTTTCCCTTCTTCATCAATCTTAATGAGTTCTTTTTCAAAACCTATTTTCGTTGTAATAATTACCTAAAGAATTTAATAGAAATATGAGAAATGTTTGGTAATCTTATTTTAATTTATTTTATGAAGACCTATTAATTAATTAATTGTCAAAACTTTAATAAGTTTCATTACCTCTAATATAAATTAAAATTTTAACTCCTAACTCTAACTAATAAAAGTGTTGTGTCTGGATAATGCTTCTAAACTGATAAAACTATACAAATCTATTATAAATTTTTCTTTCTTATTTTATAAATGTATAATATTATGTAAAAAGTGAGACTTTGTCATAATACTTTTGATGTTTAATTCTCAGAATTTCAGAAGCTTTCAAGCAAAATGGAGGCGGCCATTACTGTAAACCAGGCTACTTGCCATGTCAGAATAGGATGTCGCTAGGACCTAGTAATGGATATTTTAAGACACTATTTGTGGAAGGTATAATTGTTAAAAATAATTATAAGTAGAAAAATATATCTATTATGATTGTTTCCAACTCTGTTGTTGAATATTAACAAATCTTAGCAGAAGTGCTGGAAATAAGGCTGTATTTATTTCTAGTATTTTAGAATATCAGTAGTCCTGCTTGATAAGCAATACAACTCAAAGGTGATTAATATAACATTAAGTGAATATATTTTTGATCCATCTTTTTAATAAAGAGTTGAAACTTATAACTGATAATTTGAGGTCTTAGCTTTCTGGAAGGCACAGTTTCCATTATCATTTCCATTGACACCCTGCACTCTGAGTGTCTCAGTAGGCTCGGATAATGCCCTCAAAAAGTTGATATGCCCCAATAAAAGTAAAGCAAGTATGAAAGAGCCCTTAATTCTTGTATCATGTCAGTGATGAACTTAGTATTATTATTATTAACCAGTATTATTCTTTTAGGTGAACTCCAATCCCTATTGAAATCTTAATCCCTTTTTTTTAAGCCTAGTCTGTCTCCCCTCCCTTCCAGTATTCATGGGCATAAAATATACACAAAAATGACTATTAGGAGTTAGTTATGAGTTCTAATAGAATTTTTCTTATTTATTTTATACTTTAGAGAAGCTATTTACAATTTTAATTTAAAATTGTGTTCTATTCACATTATTAACTTCTTTTAGATATTCATTAAGTGATGTGAACCAATGCAACTTACCTCTAAATATTATGTATTTCAGGACACTTAAAATTCAAAAATTTAATGAAGCAAAGTGTCTGCCAGTTGTATATAATTTTTATTGGAAATGACTACATTTTTTTAAAACAAAATTCAGGATTACTTTATCTGTGCTGGTCTGGTGTCTAATTCATATGAACGTGTTCCAAAAACTTAAAGGAAGTAGATGAATCAGGCTTTAGGTCATATACTTACAAAAAAAAATTGTTGTAGAAAAATATATATAATAATATTTAAAAAAAAAAAAATGTTNTTAATAATTTAAATTAAAAATTTTTTGTGAGGTAATTTATATTAATTATATTAAGTAAAAACTTCCTTTACAATTTTCTTATGATGTATAAAATATTCGTACTTATTATCTAATGACAGATTACAGTCTTTTAAATTTTTTATTAATAACATTATTAAATTAGAACAAGACTAGAATATATTCTTTTATACCATTATTTGAATGGCTATTCATTCATTTAAACTGTTATTTGATGTTCTTCTGTCTGCAAAGAACTCTCTGAATTTTAAGAATATCTTAAAGGGAGTCAAAGGAAGAGAAAAAAATGCTGGCTTTTACTGCTATAATTGTTAAGAGATGTATAAAAAAAATAAATAAATAAAATAAAAACAACCTTTTTATTAAATTTGTGATTTCAAAGGACTGTAAATGTTCTAATCCTATTTAATGCTTACCAATAATTAATAATTCCTTTAGAGCATTCTCTAAGCATATTAAATTCCATTGGACATCTTCAAAAACTACTTCAGTTTAGTTAAAGAAGAAACATGTCAGTGTCCTATGAAATTCTAGTAATTTTAGGACATTACTGGAAAAATGTAAATTAATATACTACAAATATTAATGGATATTGTTGAGGTTCCAGAGAAAGCTGTTGAGTCAAATCCATCCACAAACTTGCGAACTTGCCAGGGAGTATTTGTGTCGAAAGATACTGTTAGTCGCCATATACTCTCCATGAGGAAGGCAAAAAAGAGCGATAGACTGGTCTCTTACGACTTACTCCTCAGCAATCAGCTAAGAGGTTTGAAATATTATAAAATTGATTGAAAACCCCTTCTGATATGGGATTTACCAGAAAATTGTCACCTGTGATGAAAGGGTGAAATTGTCACCTGTCATTTTTTCACATTTATGAATTATTGATGAATGCTCTATGAATTATTCTGAACTGTATTGTGAACAACTGGAAATATTGTACGCATAGTACTCTAAGCCTTATCTTGCTTTTATCAGCTGAAAAAGAGTTTTATTCAAATTAGATAATGCTCAACCTGATAATTCCTGTTGAGCCAATGGAAAGTTAAAAGAACTTCATGGGTTTGAACTTTAGCCTCATCCCCTATGTATAGTCCTGACCTCACACCTTCGGATTATTACATTTTTTAAATCCATGGCTCGTTTATTCAAGGAATAAAAATTTGTGGAAGTTGAAATAATAATAATACAAATATTTTGTTGAAAAACAGTCTTACTTTTTACACACCCTCTCACTTTGTAAGATATGTATATAAAATAAAAAACATTGGTGATATTCAAATTCTTAAATTCTTCTAAATGAAAGCTATATGTGGAACAAACTATAAATAAAAGCTTTGCTACTTTTGAATTATCTGGAAATATAAATAAAACGTAAAATTTTGAGATTGTAAAAATTGTATTTTTATCTTATCATTGTTTACCTAAATGCTCTCAATGATATATTAATTATAAACTACAGAATTGTATATAACTTTACTTATTTTAGTTTATTTTGTGGAATTAATTTTGATTATAGAATATATTTAAATTCAATTCAACTTTTTTCCCTCAAGTAATTCAGGCTTAAACATTCACATTTGTACCATGTAAGAAATTTTGAAGAAAGTTTTTGATATTTCACCAACCCTTTTTAGGAGAAGCAAAAAAAATATATATGGCCCATACATTTTTATTTTTAATACTATGTGATGCAGTAAATTTAGTTGGAATTAATATGTATAAATGTTAATTTTATGCCTATTTTTGACATGCTTATATATTTTTATGTATATTATCTATTTTAACCTGGTGTTTTTGCTCTCTTGATTAATGTGTTTAAATGTGTATTTTCATTCTCAAAAAGTTAGTGTCATCTTTCAGCATTTCAATAAATTTTCTTCTTACCCCTGAAAGTTATCAAATTAACATTGTTTCTATTATATGATTGAAAATATTTTGAAATCCTAATTTTGTATGCATCGGAGTGGAATTCATTATACATCAAAGTAAACTTTTTAAATATTTCAGCGACAATCCCTTTGTATAAGAAAACTTTTGAATCTGTTTAGGTTAACTGCAATTTTTATTAAAGGTTATAACCTTTGTCAGGGCTTGCTTAAAACTTAAGAATTGAAATTAGTGACTTTTGGTTCCTGAAGATATCCCTTGTGTGCTTTGTTTATGTTTTATGATATTCACTGTAACATGTGAATAGGTATGTAAAGCACTATTTTTTGACTGCTCTAAAAGTTGCTCCTCTTCATGGATCAATCTTTTATCATATATAAATAAATTCAATCTTTTAACAGATGCAACAAAGAGCAGTAAAGGCCAAAATTGGAGCAGAAGAAAGGGAAATCATTGAATAAAAATATATTTTTAACATAAGCTCACCAATATGAGACTGATAACCTATCTAAAATCATTAAATATCCCTTAAATGGTTCCACCTTTCATTTTTTATGCCTTTGAAGTATTGGAATAGTCCTTTGCGGCTAACCATAAAAATTATTTGGCTCAGACGCAAGATCACATATGTAATATGGGTTTTATCCCTATGGATACATTAAAATAATATAAAAATTACATTAAAGAATCAATAGTTTCATAATGAAAACAATGTTTTTTTCTTAATTTCATCAATTAAATATCAGATCATTTGGATCTTTCGTTTGTTCTTTTTTTTTTTAGTATTTAAAAATTAGATGCAAACATAATGGTTTTCTGTACTATTAAAAATTATACATCTAATTTTTCACGTGTGTGCCAATAAAGACAGTATCATTTTTAAACTGGATTTGTGTTTATATTTGTATGTTAATTGATATTCTGTTTTTAAAATTTTGCTGGGTGTTTAAGAAATAAGATTGGACACAATAAATTATTATTTGAAATATTTGTGAGAGATAAGTATCTAGAATAATATATTCAATTATAGATAGCCTTGGCAAAAATCAGTTATACAATTGAAATTTTAAAACCAAGTAACAATTTTGAGAATGTCATAAATTCAGGTTTATATGGTACTAGCAAAATGAGATTACAGTACTTAAAAAATAACATAATCTAAAAAGAAAAAATATAAAAAATTAAAAACTCAAATATTTAGTTGCTCTGCATAAAAATAGCAAATATTGTGGGTGTGTTTAGTTGGTATTTAGGGCTTTACCTTCCTTTTAAAATTATTTTCTTAGGGTTAAAATGTGAGTTTGTAAATTGATTCTCTGTACGGTTAAGCAAATATAGTAAAGTAATGTAATATTTCTTGAAAAATTTATCTTTTTTTTTTTTTTTTATAAATATTAATGTGCAAAAGCAATAATTTCATTAATTTTAGTAAATAGAAATTATGTTTTAACATTGGGACTGTTTATTTAAAATTCACCTTTTAGCAGTCTTTGCCCTCATTAAGCCAAACTTAAGCCTAAAGTATTTTTCAAATATTAAAAAAAAAACTTCATTTTTAAGACAGTTATTGTAGGTTATTTCATTTATTTATCCATAATGAAGATACAATTCCTTGTTCTTTCTTACTCTTACAAGTAAGGTATAGAAATTTTGAAAAAATTCAAATTTTTCTCAGGTAATGATCAGTCAAGGTTCTATTCATATTCCAAGATTTTATTATAATTTTATGCTATGATATAAATTTTATAGAAAACAAAGGAGGGTCAGAGGAACTTTGTAAATGGGAGGTCTTAAACATAAAATATCACTTTTTGGCCCATTTGTTGATCAGTCATCATACTTAATATTTGAAAAAAGTATTAAATGGGTTTCATATTTATGATTCCTTTAATTATTATATGTTATAAAATAAATTACAAAATAATTGAAACTGGCAGAGGGGTATGATAGGGGTGTAATTAATTTTTTAACTTTACTTTTAGGTTTATAATTCCAAATTGAATTTCTATATCACTCTCTTTGAAATAGATTTATATTTATCAGAATTACAGCTAAATTGAGTGGCAAACACTCTAATTATACTCAACCATAATTAGATTTAATCACTTTTAGCAACATATCAAATCGTGAATGTTTACTCACTCTTTATAAGATAAATTGCCTCATTAAAAATTAAAGAAATTATAAATATATCCCTTATTTTCCTTGTGTGATTTTTCACTAATATGTATAGTGTAAATATCATTATAATAAAATAACCTTATTTAAATTAATACAGAGTCAAAGGAATGGAGTCCAGGTTGAATGAGACTTAAAGATGAACTCGCTGATATGTGACCAGGGATCTTGATTAAATGTGATCTCCTTAAAACGTTCTGCTTAGCAGAGTGGGAGAAAAGGACAAGAGGCCAGACATCATTATAGTCTCAGGCTCTCTATTAATCTTCACCTTCAAAGAAAATGGGAATGGCAGTGGATTAAATGATGGAATACTGCTTTTATCTGACCATAAGCTTTTATTATAATGTTTACGATATCTAAAGGAGTATTAAACCTAAATCAAGAGGTAAGATTCATTTATAATATATTGTCTTGATGTATGTTTGGGTGAGCATGTGTGTTTAATAGAATAGGTTAAGTGAACCTACACATATCCATTAATTTTAGAAATCTTATCAAGAAATTGCTGGAGATATAGTTCAGATTATTATAATTAGATTCAATTTCAGTCTATTAAATAATGAGACTATTGCTGTAAATTATTTTATTTTAAATTTATACATATTTGGTTTTTATCACCTTCAATATAAGCCCCTCCTCTATGCTTACAACACTCCATGTGAATTTTCCATTGTTCGAAACAGTTGCTTGAAGTCTTGTTCCGTGAGCTCCTGCATGACCAGTTGTTCCATTTAATGCAGATTTGACATTGTTTTGATGGAAAACCCATGACTCGTTTTTCCACAATTCGGGTCATTTTTTCCTTACTCTTCCAGCACCTCACGATAGAAATGTTGATTAATAGTTTGACCTTCAGGAACCCAGTGAAGGTACACAATCCTATGAATGTCAAAAAAAAAGATCATCATCGCTTTCGTTGGACCCTTTGAATACACATTGTATTGACATTGTATTTCAGGATCGTTAGTGTAAAATCAAGATTCATCACATGTTGTGACTCTTTCCAAAAAGTTTGGGTCATTTGTAATGGCATCTAAAGTGCCTGTACACACTATTTACTTGCTTTTTTTTTAGAATTTCAGGCACCACTTTCGCACACACTTTTTGCATGTTCAAATTATTATGTAAAATTTGCATTTCACATTTTTTGTCAATTCCAACAGTTTCAGAAATCTCACAAATTGTTAACCGACTGACTTTCTGTTCTCGATCGATTGAACCAGATGACTTATCTTTTTGACATTTTCAACGGTTTTGGACGTGGAAGGGCAACCTGTTATTATCTCGATCATCTTCTTGGCAATCTTGGACATGCTCAAAAACTCACGCATGTGTTGAACATTCATGGCCATAAACTTATTTTAATAACAATAAGTTTCAGTAGGTGTTTTACCTAATTTCATGTGAAATTTCACAATTGTTTCTCTACTATTACACTTATCATGTTTTTGGCAAAATAAAACAAACACCTCTTACATAAACAAAGGTAAAGGCCCGACTGATTTCTAGACTAACATGGGAGGTGTTGCTATGAGAAGGTTTTGAGCTGCACAGTTGTTCGGAATTGGTGCATGCGTAGTTCTTCAGCGTCAGTCTCGTTATTTAATAGCCACCCCTTGTATTCTGAAAGAGAATTTTCCAATCTTGGATTAGTTGGGTTATCAGTAGATTTGGTGTAATCTTGGATTCTGTTCTAAATTTTCAGGGTTAAACACTGATGAAGTAAGTTGAGAAATTCTTAAGGTTTGAAGGGACAAATTTTCTGTTTTTAACCGAAGAATTGAGTACCCTTCTATTTGAAATACTGGCTCTAGCAGTTAAAATTAGAAGACTTTTATACTGGGATAAAATGTTTGATCATGGAATCATTTCAGAGGTAGGGTAGCTAAATATAGCGAAGCAATATGTATAAATATAGTAAAGCAAGATGTTTAAATCTGAAATATTTCAAGATTAATTAATAATTTTCTTAAAACAAGTTACATTTACACAGTGGGCATTGGTGCTTCCTACTTATGATCTGTATGCCTCAAGTTTGCTAGCCATATTTCATATTTTTTCATGGATATCCTAAGGTAGAAAATAAAGCATACCTATTTTATTCTTTTGAAGTTTCTTAACGGTTGTCTAATTAAAATTAAAATTCTTTCAATAATCATTCATTTGATGAAAAATTTCTGCATGTCTGAAGCAAAGCATGTTGATTTATCAGAGGTATAACTTCTATAAATGCTGTAACAACTTGTTTAGCTTTCTTGATGTTATCATTTTTGGAGAAATATATTTAAAATACTTTGAGAAATTTTCGAAAGTAATTGATATAATAATAGTTAATGAATAGTCCTAGTAAATCTAGAGACTATTTATAATTTTTTTTATGATATTGGTTGGTATGAACTGAGATGTCTAGTAAAATTTTAATTTCTAACCTTCACATGATTGAACATCACTGAACAGTTTCAAATATTAACTATCATAATGAATGACGAAAAAAAAACTTATGTTAGTTTTTAACTTTTATCCACTCCTAGTTGAAAAAACTTGTCATGTAATTATTGATTAAAAATTTCATAACCTCTTTAATAAAGAGGCTAATAGCCAAACATAAAATTTATTTTCAATTTTTTCTGTGAATTAGTCCTTGCTTTATTCTGTGATAAACTTTTATTTTTGGTTGAATTAACTTCCTGAGAGTTATGTTGAATCTTATGCTTGGTTGTATAACCAGAGTCAAATTGCCTTTACTGCACTAATATATTCTTTTAACTATCTCTCTCAATATTCTTTGTTATTATGCCAAGTTGTTTCTTTGGACATGTCTTCAAACAATATAAAATTACTCATTTTGTTCATTCTGGACCATTTATAAACAGTCTCTTTAAGCATTTTGTTAAAATACTCTTTATATTAAAATACTCTTTAAATTTTACTTATTGTAATTCTTAAAATTATTAAATTTGTAGCATAGTTTATCAGTTGTAGACATTTTATCAACAGTAATATGTTTGGTGTAAGTTACATCCTAAAATTCTTTCCAAATATTGTTTACCTCCCACAACCCATGCTCAAAAACGTAACATCAGTTTAGTAAATAATTTGTATTTGCCCATTCGCCTGCTATTTATTTTGATAAAATTTGAATCACTGTCTATCATCTAATATTTATTATTCTTTTTGATCATAATTTTCTATCTAATTTAATTTTTATCAAATTAATACACTTCAAGTTTTATTTTATTATTGTTAAAATTATTTTCCTGATCCTATTGCTGCTAGTTACATTTAAATTAAGAAGATTTATTCATATTTTAATTTATATTTTTGCCTAAAATTAATAATTTAAATTAAAAATTTTTTGTGAGGTAATTTATATTAATTATATTAAGTAAAAACTTCCTTTACAATTTTCTTATGATGTATAAAATATTCGTACTTATTATCTAATGACAGATTACAGTCTTTTAAATTTTTTATTAATAACATTATTAAATTAGAACAAGACTAGAATATATTCTTTTATACCATTATTTGAATGGCTATTCATTCATTTAAACTGTTATTTGATGTTCTTCTGTCTGCAAAGAACTCTCTGAATTTTAAGAATATCTTAAAGGGAGTCAAAGGAAGAGAAAAAAATGCTGGCTTTTACTGCTATAATTGTTAAGAGATGTATAAAAAAAATAAATAAATAAAATAAAAACAACCTTTTTATTAAATTTGTGATTTCAAAGGACTGTAAATGTTCTAATCCTATTTAATGCTTACCAATAATTAATAATTCCTTTAGAGCATTCTCTAAGCATATTAAATTCCATTGGACATCTTCAAAAACTACTTCAGTTTAGTTAAAGAAGAAACATGTCAGTGTCCTATGAAATTCTAGTAATTTTAGGACATTACTGGAAAAATGTAAATTAATATACTACAAATATTAATGGATATTGTTGAGGTTCCAGAGAAAGCTGTTGAGTCAAATCCATCCACAAACTTGCGAACTTGCCAGGGAGTATTTGTGTCGAAAGATACTGTTAGTCGCCATATACTCTCCATGAGGAAGGCAAAAAAGAGCGATAGACTGGTCTCTTACGACTTACTCCTCAGCAATCAGCTAAGAGGTTTGAAATATTATAAAATTGATTGAAAACCCCTTCTGATATGGGATTTACCAGAAAATTGTCACCTGTGATGAAAGGGTGAAATTGTCACCTGTCATTTTTTCACATTTATGAATTATTGATGAATGCTCTATGAATTATTCTGAACTGTATTGTGAACAACTGGAAATATTGTACGCATAGTACTCTAAGCCTTATCTTGCTTTTATCAGCTGAAAAAGAGTTTTATTCAAATTAGATAATGCTCAACCTGATAATTCCTGTTGAGCCAATGGAAAGTTAAAAGAACTTCATGGGTTTGAACTTTAGCCTCATCCCCTATGTATAGTCCTGACCTCACACCTTCGGATTATTACATTTTTTAAATCCATGGCTCGTTTATTCAAGGAATAAAAATTTGTGGAAGTTGAAATAATAATAATACAAATATTTTGTTGAAAAACAGTCTTACTTTTTACACACCCTCTCACTTTGTAAGATATGTATATAAAATAAAAAACATTGGTGATATTCAAATTCTTAAATTCTTCTAAATGAAAGCTATATGTGGAACAAACTATAAATAAAAGCTTTGCTACTTTTGAATTATCTGGAAATATAAATAAAACGTAAAATTTTGAGATTGTAAAAATTGTATTTTTATCTTATCATTGTTTACCTAAATGCTCTCAATGATATATTAATTATAAACTACAGAATTGTATATAACTTTACTTATTTTAGTTTATTTTGTGGAATTAATTTTGATTATAGAATATATTTAAATTCAATTCAACTTTTTTCCCTCAAGTAATTCAGGCTTAAACATTCACATTTGTACCATGTAAGAAATTTTGAAGAAAGTTTTTGATATTTCACCAACCCTTTTTAGGAGAAGCAAAAAAAATATATATGGCCCATACATTTTTATTTTTAATACTATGTGATGCAGTAAATTTAGTTGGAATTAATATGTTCCTCTGTTAATTTTATGCCTATTTTTGACATGCTTATATCTATGACTCCTCCTTAGAAAATATTTTTTTTTTAATAGTTAAAGAATGTGTATCGTTGTTTTGGTAAGTGAAAAATATTAGTGGGGTGCTTACCATTTTATTTACACATAAAATAATCAGATGAAATCAACTCTATTATTTTGGCTAATTATAACAAAAATCAACATGATTTACCTTACAGTTGAGGTTATCTTACTGTTAACGATGTAAATATGATATATCATTGTCCATAAAAAACTTTCAAGTAATATTTTATTTTTACTTTATTTATTTAATATTTGTAGGAAGAGTTTTATTTATCTTTAAAAAAATATATTAAATTATCTAGATTAACATACTTACCACTATGTTATATAGTGTATTGTTTGAAAAGAAAATATGTGTATATTTGACTTGTGTATTCACCAAATAACATTTGAAATTCATGTCTCCTTTTTTATAGATCTTAAATATATTTTTACAGACAACTGTCTAAAAGTTCTATTTAATTATTTTCAGATTAATAAAACATTATTTTACTATATAAGCTATAGAAATATTCATCATTATCAAAGTTTTCATTAACATAATATAGTCAAGTCAATAGTTTCTTCAATAAGACTGGAATGCTTTAATTAAATACTTATAAGTCCTCATCAAAGGACTTGATGTTTTCATTAAGTAGGACTTCAGTGGAAACCTCTCATCTAAAATTATTTCTCAGTAAGAAGATTTAAGATATTTTATTCAATTGTTTTTGTTTTGTTTTTAGAGAGGAATTAATTAAGATACTCTTATCTTGGATACTAGCATTACTCCTCCCAAAAAAGTATGGGAAATTGTGATTATGGTTATGCTCAGAAGATTGGGTCAGAAAATCAAACTAAATGTTCCCTTATGATACAAAGGAACCTTATTTGAAGAACATTAAATGAGGATGTTTCTCATCTATTATTCCAATACGATTTAGAAAATTCCAGTTCAATCAATAGCTATCTTTTATACCATTCTAACTTTCAAAATGTTGTTGTCCCTGCAAGAAAGTAAAATTATCTGGTTAATAAAATAATATAGTACATTATAAGGATTATAAGGGAATATAAAGCAAAACTATTTTAATGTGTATGGTATATATATTTATGTAAACTTTAAGTATACAAATCAATGTAATCCTAAGTTTTAATTACAGGTCTGACCAGAAGATGCTGATGAACCATGCCCACAGCTCATCTTTCCATCATAATTTTGATTTGTCTGCCACATACAAGATACATTTCCAACCACTCCTTCAGGCTGAGAAAATTTTTATAAAAGGTGGGCTGAAGACTCTATCTGTCAATCAGTAAATGCATTAAACCTTCTTGTAAGCAGATTTGTCCCTGCCCATGGCAACGAATTTTCGGGCCAATATATTGGCTGTACATAATAAAATCTTGGAGGAAGAGATATGAATATCAATATATATATATATATATATATATATATATATATATATATATATATATATATATGAATATTGGCGTTGAAACTAGATGATTTTCAAGATTTAATTTGGGTGATTAAACTCACCACAAGTTCAGTCCTCAGTTAATTCACAAAACCAGAGTTATGGAGTTCAAAGCTCAAATCCTCTTTTTAAAAAGTTTTATTTTAAAGTACAACTATAAAATATATAGGCTTATTGGGTCCTTCCTGAAAAAGTGCTGAGACAGGGCTGGGGCATCTCTTAACTCATCCGCCGCGAAGATCGAAGCTCCTGCAAGATCAGATGTCTAGGAGAAGTTAAGACAGGTGAAAGTATTTGGAGGGCGAAGTGGTATTACAGGTGGGTCGATTTCCATAGCTTCGTCCTGAGTGTCATTGCCAGAGGTGGGTGGCTGTTGTCGACATGGCCAGTGAAGGCACTTTCTTAGTTGTATAGGTTAGTGACAATTTGAATTGTTGATTTATTGTAGACTAGATATTTATCTATAATAGGGATATAATACAAAAAGAGGTTAGTATTCTTTAATATTAAGGTTTTACAGTCTTCATAATTATTATTTATTATATTATTTATACATGGGTTTCTTATCACACTAGTGTTAGTACAATAGTAATAATCAATGATAAACTTACATTTACCTGTGAGATATTGTTTATCTTTAAGTACCATAGTGATTGGAGTATTGATTGTCTTGACCTGGGATCCTTCATAGAAAGGGTAAGAAAGGAGATAATATGTTTCGATTAAAGCTGATTGTTAAGGTAATGATATGAAATAATGTATGTGAGTGGGAGTTAAAGAACAAGTTATTTTGCCTGTTTGCCATAATATTTCAGGAGAGGAAGAGATTAATGTAATGTTATTTGTGTTATAGAGGGCTGTAAGTTCCTCATGTGTTATTATGCTGTCGTGTATAATATTAAGTTTGCAAAATTCGATGGATGTGTCGATATCATATATCTTAAGTATTATTAAGTTGATCATTGATTGTAATACAAAATAATGTTGTTCTACATCTAATATGCTAGTTATATTGTTTAATAATAGTTTTCTTATCCTAAGGTTATTAGATTTTATTATGTACATGTTTTTATTGAATTCATCCATTAGTTTTTTGTTTAAGGCTAATTGATGTATGACATTGTTTTCTAAATGGTAATCATTAGCTTCAATTTTATTGATTACATTATTATAATGTTCTTTGTCATCAGCAGTCATGACACCTGTTAACCATGAAATAAAATTACCAAGTCCATTAACCCTTAGACCGGAATATGATTTTTACTCGCTCTATCGGAACATCGGTATTTTGTACTCCTCGTTAGTTGGAACACCGGTATTTTTTACCCCATTTTGTTTTTCTTTTAAAACTTGTTATACTTTATTTCTTAGGGCTCGGATTTAGCAAAAATACAAATGAGGAACATAAAACTTTTATTTAGGAACTTTATAAAAATGAATGTGCATATTTTTCACCCTAACATATAAGTATAATATTGTACATTTTATAAAATAATTACTCAGTTTTCTTCATTTATTAAAATTTTTATCACATTTGAAATATAGGTGAATAAGTGTAATCAAATATTTTTATAAAAAAAGAACAAGTAAAGAACATTTTTTAAAGTAAACTAACAATTAAGTAAAAGTAATCAAAAATTTTTCAGTCTCGCATTCATGAATAACATTTTAAAACAACTATTTTTGAGGCAAAAATATAATATACATTTAACAATTTTTTCAGTCTTGTCTTTCTTTAATTAAATCACACTTCATTACAGCCGCAGTTACAGTAAAAATAGTTCAAAGCAGTTCCGTAACGCAACTATTACATAGAGCCTTGTAACATTGACGACAGCAGTTTCACAGTTTACGCACTTCGTTGATGTCTTTCTTTTCAATGTATACGGACAGTAGCGACAAGTAATCTGTTTTTCTAGTTTATCTGATTTCCTGATGCATGAAGGGGTTTTTACGTTTTTTCCTGAAATACTCGTTTCAGCCAATCTGCTTTGAGTTTCTTCTTGCTTCGGGGTTTCAGAAAGAGTTTTTTTTATCATTTCTCTGAGATCCACAGGTAAATTAGAAATTTCTAATCTTTGTCGCAAATGTGTTCTAATAAGGGACATCCCAAGCTGGTACATAAAATCATAACGTTTAATTTGTTTTGCCTTGTAGTGATGGTGCAGTACGTAAGCATTGGAGCAGCTAGCAGCAACGACGTGATAGAAGATCGCAAGCGGCCACCTTCTGGTCCGACGGTTAGCGCAGTAGTTGCTGCATTTCATATCTAGTAGATCCACTCCTCCTTTAGTTTTATTATACAATGCAATCATTTCAGGTTTTTGACTGGTAGGGTCATCATATGGCCTGTGGTGCATCGATGATAGCAAAACAACAGCACGATTTTTTTTTGGGACATACGACAATAACGTGAATTTCTGGGTGAAGCCATACATTCTTGATTCGATTGGTCTCCTAGCATTTTTCAAAAACTCAGGAGGAATTTGTGGCTTGTTGGCTTTCAGAGTTCCTAGGAGTGTCAACTTTTTTTCCCACAGTAGTTCAGCCAGTTCGATGGAAGTGAACCAGTTATCTACGGTTATATTACGATTTGAACCAGTAATGTCTTTGGTGAGTCTAATCACGGCTTGGGTGGGCTTTGAGTACTGTTGTTCGGCTTCTGTCAGAGAATAACCATCACTTCCTTTTCCACAATATATGTATGCATCCGAAAGGTAGCCATTGTCCGAGTCTGTCAAACACAGCAATTTGATGCCGTATTTCGCGGGTTTTTTTGGCATATACATAACGAAACTACAGCGTCCTCTGAATGATATGAGTGTCTCGTCTATGCACGCATACGACCCAATTGAGCAATTATTCTTACAATTATTTATAAACGAATAGAAAAACTCAGAAATAGCAGCTGCCTTATCTTTCTTAGATCTTTCACTACGGGTTTCCGGGTCGTCGAATCTCAGAGCTCTTAGCAGGATTTCACATCTTTTAAGGGTCATAACTGTCCAAAATATTGGTCTTCCACAAACTCCTGTACTAAAAAGTGAAGCCAGGGATTCTCGGTTAGATTTGAAAATACAACAGAAAACAATTACTCCAAAAAGTGCGTTCATTTCAGAGATGCTTGTATCTTTATAGGACGGATCTAGTGGATTTTTTATTTTTTCTCTGATGGAGGCAAGTTTTCTATTGGTGTGGAGAAGAATGTTCTCTATCATTTCATTTGTGATGAAGAGCTTCCAGATTTCTTCCGGAGTTGGTGTGTCCCCCAAAGCCACCGCAGGTCCCGTGGTCTTTGAAATCCTGGCGTGCACAATATTTCGACCCGATCTACTGTTTGGTGGGCATTGAGGTACCGATTCCCAGGCGAAGTAATTTTTTTTACCTAAATATTTCTGTGATCCTTCTACTTCTGGATTTTCCAATTCACCATCAGTGTCTTCTAGAACTTCTAGAATTTCAATTTCATCTTCTGAAATATGCTCAGAAGCTGGATCGGAATCAGATGACTCCCAGTCTATGTCTCCTTCTGGCGCGTAAGAGTCTTCTGAGTCCACTTCATAGTCGGATTCTTCCGAATCAGCCCTCAATGCCATTTCCACCAATTTCCTAGTTCTGCTGGAAACACATCTTGGCGCGGTGTTTGCCATTGCAGGAACCTGGAAAAAATAACAATACACAAAAATCACTGGAAAAATTGAATGGAATGTAGATAAATGACAATTTCACACCTTAATATCCAAGCAGAACACCGGTAAAATATACCGATAGTATGTTGGAACACCGGTAAAAAGTACTGTTAGAGTGGTGGAACATCGGTAAAAAATATTTGAGAAGACTTGGAATACCGGTAAAAATTACGGGCACAAAAAAAGTTACCACATACGGAACATCGGTAGATTTTACGGTATTGGAATACCGGTAAATTTTACGTACATTAAAAAAAAATTACCGCATACGGAACATCGGTAAATTTAACTGACCACTTACCAGTTAGTGAAGAAAAATGGAGGCCTTGTTGACAGTAACAGTTTCCGAGACCCTTCCTCCCTGATGGTCAGAGGTGCACTGAGGCTCGTCTCGCCCCACTCCCCTCCAGCAACACCTGAAACGCCCCTAGCGGCTTCTAAGTTTTCTCTAGCGGTATGAATTACCGATGTTCCGGTCTAAGGGTTAACAAGGCCACAATTGTGCCTATGTGTCTGGGAATGAACATTAAGAAGTAAATGTTCTAGTTTGTTTTGTGCATATTGCACATAGGCTTTGAGTATCGTTCTTTGGGAATGTGTCATTTGAAGTCTTAAGGCTTCGTGATATGTGTGTTTAATGGGGTTAATTATGTTATGGTTATTTAAAGTAAACAATATATTGTTCAGTTCTTCTTGAATGGAGGATAAGTTGAGTGAGTGTACGTAAGTAAAGTAGGAGTCTACTATATATGAGTTGTGAATTTTGATGGGGACGATGCCAGGACCTGAAGAAAGGTTGTCTATGTTATAGGTTGAGGCCGCTAGGACCTGGGACAGGACTATTAAAAGCAAGGACATTTCTTCTTTCTTCTTCCCTGTAAGAATATGAATGTGTATTAGTATGTTTCTCGAATTGTCGTGGTCTTTTGATTTGACTAGGGTGTATTCTAATGCTTTTTGCATTAGAGATAGTGGCTTTGTTTGTATTAGGGTTATATGAGGCTAACTTATACCTATCCTTTGCCTCATTTCTGGCATTGGTTTTAAGGAATATTTTTCCTTGGGGAATTTCAATGTTTTCTCTATTTGTGTTTAAGTTGTTAGTACGTTTCTGTTTTTCGTTTTCTATGATTTGTCAAATAGTGTTATGGATTAAAGTTTTTTCTTTGTGGTATTCTTCAGTCTTTTGTTCTAATATGCACTCTTGATTTGTGTCTGTAAGTGTTGTGATGCCGAATGTTATTTCATTCGGTGTTAATTTGAGGTTCTTATTAGGGGAGTTGTACGCTATTAAGGCTAGATCCAAGATGTGTGGTAGTGTTAGATGTTTGTCTTGTATTTTGATTATGTTCATTATTTCAATTAGGGTAGAATGGGCTCGATTAATGAGACCGTTTGAATTGTGGTGGTGAGGTGTTGTAAAGTGTATTTTGATATTGTTATATTCTAGGGAGTTTTCCACTCCTTTATTAGCAAATTCCGGTCCGTTGTCCGATTGTATTTCTTGTGGGGGAGGGAATGTAGCAAGATATTTTCGCAATTTATTAATTATTTCGGATCTATTTGTGGTAGAAATTAGGTATCCGTATAATTTTTTTGAGAAGCAGTCTATTAGGGTTAGTATTGTTTTATTCTGATAGAAGAGCGTGTCCATTTGAAGTCTCTCGAACGGTCGAGATGGTGTTGGGGTCAGTTTGTGTTCCGGTTTAGGAGGGTGTCTGTCGTATTTAACTCTTTTACATATGTCACAGTTATTAATGTATTTCGTTATGTCAGTCAGCATGCCGGGCCAGTAATACTTATTCTTTAAAGTCATGTGTACGTCGTGTATACCTCGGTGGCACGTTTTACCGCAATGCTTGGATGTGATCAGGTCCATCTGTTCGTCTTTGTCTTGTAGTAATCTTTTGTATTTTTTTATTTTGATTGTTAGATATTTTTTGCTCTATAACTTTTTGGAAGTGTTTAAATACTTCGTTAAGTATTTCGTCTTCAGTTTTTAGATTAGGGTCAGAACAGTATACTCCATAAGTTATGCCGGGTTCTAGGAATTCTAAGCAACTATCCTCTATGTCCTTGACGTATGGTCATGCATTCTATTCTTTTTTTTTTGTTTGGAAAAGGGTGGTAATCTTGTTATTTTTGGGGTTGCCTCTTTTGAGGATTATTTGTCTGGTCTCGACATCGAGACTTTTATGCTGTCGTCTACTATTTGGCTGTTCGAGCTGAGTTGGGAGTGTTGGGTGACGATACTCTCATTGTCATGGTCAGGGGCCTCGTTAGCTATGCTAATATTGAGGGACCTTGCTAATTCTTCTATGTCATTTTCATCGAAGGTTTCGAGAGGGGGATTATCTATCAATTGTAAAAATCTGTCTATTGCCTCTGAGGGATTTATTTCTATTTCCTCAAGGGCTAGGATTTCTTGGGGAGGTTGAGGTGGATTTCGTGACAGGGCGTCTGCCTCAAAGTTGGTCGTGTCATTAAAATGTACAATGTTAAAGTTATATTCTGCTAATTGGCATTTCCATCGAAGGAGTTTAGCACTTGGCTCCTTCATGCTTTGAAGATAAATTAGGGGCTTGTGGTCTGTCTTTATGGTAAATTTTCTTCCATATAGATAGGGTCTAAAATGTCTGCAGGCCCATACTATGGCAAGCAGTTCTTTTTCTATCGCGCTCAGGTTTTCCTCTTGGTCATTGAGGGTTTGGGAAGCAAATGCTATTAATAAATCTTTGCCGTTTGTACTTTGAGATAGGACGGCTCCTAGGGCATAGTAGGAAGCTTCAGTAGTAAGAATGAATTCTTTTTCAAAATCGGGGAATTGGAGTATTGGGATGTTCTGTAGTAGAGTTTTAAGTTCATTAAATGCTGTCATATAAGTTGGGTCTTTTGGGTTTATGTCAGAGTTTTTTCCTAACTTTGAAGTTAAAGGTTTCGCGATTTTGGCATAATTCTTTATCATTTTTCGGTAGTAGCCTGTCAGTCCTAAGAATTGTTTTATTTGCTTTGGAGTTTTTGGTAGGGGAAAGTTTCTAATTTTTCAGGGTTGGGCTGTATTCCTTTTTCAGAAATAATATGTCCTAGGAACAGTAATTCTTTTTTGAAGAATTCTGTTTTGTCTAGCTGGATTTTAAGGTTATGATCTCGAAGAAGTGAGAAGACGTTTTTAAGATGTTTCATGTGTTCTTGCAAATTGTCAGAGAAGATTATTATGTCGTCCATATAAACTAGGACATTTGGGGTGTTAGCAAAAATTGCATTCATGGCTCTTTGGAAGGTGGGAGGTGCATTTTTGAGACCGAAGGACATTCAAAGGAATTCGTAATGATTATCTTCGAAACTGAAGGCAGTCTTGGGAATGGATTCAGGATCCATTTCAATTTGGTGAAAGCCAGAGGCGAGGTCAAGAGCACTGAAATAAGTAGCTCTACCTATTTTACCGAAAAGGTCTTCTATGTTAGGTAATGGGAATTTGTCATCAATGGTTTTTTCATTGATTTTTCTAGTCTATCACCATTCTAACTTTCCTCTTGCCAGAGGCATCTAATTTTTTGGGAACTACCCATATAGGGGAGTTGTAAGGGGAATAAGATGTTTGTATTATTTTATTTTTCAATAATTTATCTATCTCTTGTTTTATATCTTCTCTGTATGCGAAAGGGAATCTATAATTTCTCGTATATATGGGGTTATCATTTTTAGTAATTATTTTATGTTTTAAGAGTTTAGTGGAGCTTAGTGGATCGTTTTCCCTTTTAATAATTTCAGGGAATTCTTTTAAAAGATTGATTATGTTATTGTGTTCTTCGAAGTTCATATGATCTGTTCGTATAAGGGATGGAATTTCTGAAATAATTGAATTTATAGTACTTTTATCATAAGGTTTGTGAAAGTCATTGAGGGACTCGACTTCATCTACCTCCATGGGTTCTGGGATTACTATTGTTAGTTCGTGGTCTGCTTTTATAAGACACTTAACTTTATTTTTGTTGAATTTGTAAATGCCTTCTTGTATTTCATAATTTTTATGTTTTTGTTTGTTAATTAAGCCTTCTTTAAGGTTTTTAGTATTCTTAATTTCTAACTCTACTAAGTTATTTCCTTCTTTTAATTTTTATTTTTTATACTTAATTTTTTATTATACTCTGTATCTTTTTTNTCGCCGGGTGCCAAGGACATTCAGGACATTTTTCAGTTTGAACCCGCGCTCTAAAAGTTCTTCTACTAATGTCTCAGTGGGAGTTGTGTGGTGCAGATATCGAATAACTACTCGAAGTACTCGATCTTCTTGGAGTTGGTACGAGTGGTACTCGGCTTTTGTGTCTTTTAGGTATTTTACTATAGCGCAGTAGGAGTCAGGAGTGTTGGGATTTATTTTAGTATTGGACTGTCTGCTAATGCATTTATAATTTTGCCTGGCAACTATTTGGTCAAGTTGTGTGCACATTAAATGGAAATTTTTAATATTTTTTTACAAATATCGGTGGGGGCTTGGGAATTTTAGGGGTGGTCGTCGTTTCCATTACGTTTTCCTCTGTGGGGAGAGCGCTGAAAGGGTTTGGCGTGAAGAACGGCGATTCAGTGAAGGCCGGGGCATTATTATTAAGTGTTGTGTCATTGAGGCCTGCGAGATTTGTCGCCGAAATATTTGTGTTATCGCCTGTCGGGGATGACAGTGTGCTGGTGGACGAGCCCTGATGACTCTGGCTAGCAGCGGGTCGCTGACGTCTGGTTTGTGGTGAATTCAACGGTGAGGGCTTCCTTCCAGCTGAGCGAGTCCTCTTGTTACGGCCTTTGTTTGAAACCATTATTTGATGGTAGAAACTGCCGTGCGTGTGAATAAAATAGAGAGAGAGAGAAAAAAAAAGTTTGAGGCGGCTGGGATCGAACTCGCGCCCGAATGGGTCAAGCCGGGGCTCTCAGGCAGGGACGGCCTTTTATCAGACCCAGCCATGGAGGCTGTCTGACGTCAGGACACTTTCTCCCGTACTACTCTCAGTTAGGGCTAGCAGTAGGACAGAACGTGTTGTTCCCCCTCCACTGATAACAATTGCACTGTTCACTGTCTAGAGCACTAATTTATACCATGATTACTCATTTATTAATTGATTGTTTCTCCATGGTTCTTCACTAAACTGCGTGAATTTGAGCACTGTCACTTTCAAATTTAGTAAATTTGGCCTGTGCCAAGTTTAATAAATAGTTGTTCACTAAGACACTGTCAAAATACTCAGTAATGACGAGCACACAACGAAGCTGTTCACACAATGGCTGACTAGCACCTTATAGTGTACTATGTTAAAGTTATATTCTGCTAATTGGCAATTCCATCGAAGGAGTTTTGCTCTTGGTTCCTTCATGCTTTGAAGATAAATTAGGGGCTTGTGGTCTGTTTTTATAGTAAATTTTCTTCCATATAGATAGGGTCTGAAATTTCTGCAAGCCCATACTATGGCAAGCAGTTCTTTTTCTATCGCGCTCAGGTTTTCCTCTTGGTCACTGAGGGTTTGGGAAGCAAATGCTATTGGTAAGTCTTTGCCGTTTGTACTTTGAGATAGGACGGCTCCTAGGGCATAGTAGGAAGCTTCAGTAGTAAGAATGAATTCTTTTTCAAAGTCGGTGAATTGGAGTATTGGGATGTTCTGTAGTAGAGTTTTAAGTTCATTAAATGCTGTCATATAAGTTGGGTCTTTTGGGTTTATGTCAGAGTTTTTTCTTAATTTTGAAGTTAGGGGTTTCGCGATTTTGGCATAATTTTTTATCATTTTTCTGTAGTAGCCTGTCAGGCCTAGGAATTGTTTTATCTGTTTTGGAGTTTTTGGTATGGGAAAGTTTCTAATGGCTTCTAATTTTTCAGGGTTGGGTTGTATTCCTTTTTCAGAAATAATATGTCCTAGGAACAGTAATTCTTTTTTGAAGAATTCTGTTTTGTCTAGCTGGAATTTAAGGTTATGATCTCGAAGAAGTGAGAAGACGTTTTTAAGATGTTTCATGTGTTCTTGCTAATTGTCAGAGAAGATTATTATGTCGTCCATATAAAGTAGGACATTTGGGGTGTTAGCAAAAATTGCATTCATGGCTCTTTGGAAGGTGGGAGGTGCGTTTTTGATACCGAAGGGCATTCAAAGGAATTCGTAATGATTATCTTCGAAACTGAAGGCAGTCTTGGTATGGATTCAGGATCCATTTCAATTTGGTGAAAGCCAGAGGCGAGGTCAAGAGCACTGAAATAAGTAGCTCTACCTATTTTACCGAAAAGATCTTCTATGTTAGGTAATGGGAATTTGTCGTCAATGGTTTTTTCATTGATTTTTCTATAGTCTATCACCATTCTAACTTTCCTCTTGCCAGAGGCATCTAATTTTTTGGGAACTACCCATATAGGGGAGTTGTAAGGGGAATAAGATGTTTGTATTATTTTATTTTTCAATAATTTATCTATCTCTTGTTTTATATCTTCTCTGTATGCGAAAGGGAATCTATAATTTCTCGTATATATGGGGTTATCATTTTTAGTAATTATTTTATGTTTTAAGAGTTTAGTGGAGCTTAGTGGATCGTTTTCCCTTTTAATAATTTCAGGGAATTCTTTTAAAAGATTGATTATGTTATTGTGTTCTTCGAAGTTCATATGATCTGTTCGTATAAGGGATGGAATTTCTGAAATAATTGAATTTATAGTACTTTTATCATAAGGTTTGTGAAAGTCATTGAGGGACTCGACTTCATCTACCTCCATGGGTTCTGGGATTACTATTGTTAGTTCGTGGTCTTCTTTTATAAGACACTTAACTTTATTTTTGTTGAATTTGTAAATGCCTTCTTGTATTTCATAATTTTTATGTTTTTGTTTGTTAATTAAGCCTTCTTTAAGGTTTTTAGTATTCTTAATTTCTAACTCTACTAAGTTATTTCCTTCTTTTAATTTTAATTTTTTATTTTTTATACTTAATTTTTTGTTATACTCTGTATCTTTTTTAATCTCATTTTTCATTAATTCATTATTTTCTTTTACTTTTATTATATCTTTTGTTTTTATATTACTAACTATATCCTTATTAACTAATGTGTTGTCTGTTGCTTCTATGTGGTATTTTAAGGGAATTTTCTTGTTATTGTATAATGAACTGTTTGTGTTGAAGTCAATTGTCATGCCTAATTTTCTCATTGTTTTGTTTCCTAGTAGTAAGTTATATTTAGGGGAAAAAGGAAAGACGTACATTATTACGAGTGTCTTTATACCGAAATGGCTATCCAGGTTCATCATTATGTATTCCGTGCCTTTACTTTTGCCAGCAGGGGTTGATATTATAAAGTCTTCTTTATACCTCTTGGTATGGGGACTTATAACATCAGGGTTCACATAATTGTGTGATGAACCTGTATCTATTAGCCAGAGGAGTTTAAATTGGTCGATACAGTGGGGCAGGGCTTTATTTACTAGATTGAGTTCTAGCAAGGGGATTGGGTCGGCCTTATGCTGGGGTTTGTGTTGCTGCCGGAGTCGAAAAAAAGTATTTTGTTTTGTCTCCATGTCTTCCATTTTTGTTTTTAGTGTTTGAAAACAATTTATTAATTCGTCTAATTTGTTTTCATCATTTATTTTATTGTTAGAAGGGGTGTCGTGACTTGGGGGTTCTTCTATTTCGGGTTCTTGGAGGTAAGTTACCTCATGGGGCCATCTTTCTCGGGGTCTGTTCCATGTACACATGGATACTGTTTCTTGGTATCGTGGATCTCTCCGTTGCGGAGGGAATTGTCTTTTGGAATTGAAAGGATGTCTTGGGTTATTAGGGTGTACGTAGTCTCTACTAGGGACTAATTGCATATTTTGGGGATTATTTGAGGGTTTCCTTCTATGGCTCTTTTGAAGTTCCCAGATCTTGGGAAGTGATTTTGGTTATTGAAGTTAGGATTAAAATTTTGTTGGGGATTGTACCTTTGTATATAAGGATTTTGTTGATAATTTTGATTAAAATGGTCATTGGGCCGGTTGAAGAAATCATTGGGCCGGTTGAAGAAATCATTGGGCCGGTTGAAGAAAAGTCTGGAGTAGTCGGGGAATTCTCTTTTCTTTGTGAAGAAGTTGTTATTATTATTGGTGGGATTTGGGAGCGGTGGTGTCTTTTTTCATAAGTCTGTAACATATTTGCCGTATATGCAAACATTTTTTCTAAATTCGTCTAGTGTAGTGGCTTGTAATGGGAGTAAAATGTTGGTTAGTTGTGGGGGTAGTACCATGTATAGATCTTCTATTATTTCTCTATCTAGAGTTTCCATGTAAGGTTTTAAATTTAATGTGTCAGTTAGTTTGATTTTTGAATAAATTGAATTTTTGATTTTTTCGATTTTATCTATATAGTCGAGAGGCATTTCTCTTTGATGGGGCCGGGAGTTGTAGAGTTCGAATTTTAGAGATTCTACTGTGTTATGGTCTGTGAATTTATTTTTTAAAAGTTCAATAAGTGTGGGAATATTTTGTATTTCATTGTGCATAAGTAGGTTTAATGCAGAGCCTGTTAGTTTACCCTTAACGGTATTTAATAACCTAAAATGATTTAAGTCTTTTTCTACTACATTTTCTGCGCATACTACACGAATTATTTGTTGTACTGAGTCAATGAAAAATGTTAAATGTTCCTGATTTCCGTCAAATGTAGGTATGTGTTGGTGGTCGTGATTTTTTATTTCTAAAGAGTTTGTTGGGGCAGAAGTCTGTGTGTTTGTTGCCATTGTAAGTTTGGAAGGACGGATATCAATGATGAATGTTTACAATTAACCTTAAATTAAAATTAAAGTATAAATTGAATTTTTATAAATTTATAATTTACAAATTCTTAAACTAACGAGACAGTACCTTACTACCAATCCTGGGGGTTCAGGTCTTCTAAGTCTCGGAGTGTCACCACAGTTCTCGATGCGGGTCTTCTTTCTGAGCAGAGCAGGCTCAACCGAGCTGTTGCAGGCGGGTCGTCTAAGGGTTGTGGACGTTGAGTCTTGAAGATCAGTGCCACTTACTCGGGACAGAAGGTCACGAAAGGCATACAACGATTTGACTAACTAAGTCCACTGTGTTCGGGCTCCTGTTATGGTGTTCAAAGTTAAAATCCTCTTTATTTTTTAAATACAACTATAAAAGTTACAATTAATAAAAATATAATAAAGAGGATTACAAAATGAACTAATTTGAATAAGGGAGACGAGACCCGGAGAAGTCGCTTGGAGACCGTTGTGATGTTCACTGCTTTGGTGGGGGTAGGGGCCTGCTATATATAAAGCTTATCAGGCCCTTCCTGGAAAAGTGCTGAGATAGGGCAGGAGCACATCTTAACTCCAGGATGACAATTTTTTTCTTGTTTATTTATATATATATATACTTTTTTTTCTATGTATAAATATATTGTTTGTTTGTTTTGTGTAATTGTTTAGTTTTTTATTTTAATCAATGCAAAAACATGTAATTTTAAACGAATAAGTTTATTTTTAATTATGTTTTTATGTCCCAAATAGAAAGCTTTTTTTTATGATTTGAATAAAAAATGAATTTATATTGAAAGACTACCTCAGTATATTCCTTCAATCCTTAAAAAAATAGTAATGACAAAATTTTGGTGATAGCACTTTTTGACACTCGATAGAGGCTCCGCATTAATACTTCAAATTTGCTTGTTGCAAAAATTGGCACGTTATTTCCTCTTTTATTTTTGTTAAAAATTCTGCTCTCATATGGATATTTTAGTTTAGTATTTAACTGCCTATTTTGCATAAAGGAGGGAAAATTATAAATAAATTGGGCGATTATATATCCATTTCTATCAAAACGTTTGATTATTTTCAGACATCCAGTTTTAACAACTTTATCAATGATAAAAATTTCAATGAAGGGAGCTTTCATATAATATATTTTTAAACAGATAGAATTTGAAGCCCCCTATTCATTCTAGTGACTTTTTTTAAAATATCTATAACCTCAATTAGTTCAGAATAATAAAGCTTTTCCTTTTTAGACTGATATTAGTATATCAAGTGGAAAGGGGTTTCTTATGCTATGCAATTTTTCCTACTGAGTTTGTGCATAGTTAACCTCATATTATACAGGTGCTTTCTTAGTTAAAGGTGCCATATTAAGAGTGCAGCTGCCTCTTTCGATCACATTTTGCTTAGTTTAGCCCCTTGGTTGTACCATTTGGGTCTTCCCAAGAAGAGCTTTAAATGAGTTTATGTTATAATCTTCCATATTAAGATAGATATTCTTAGCCCATTCATTCATCTCCTTTGCTGTGGCTAGAGATATACTGGACGTAAGGATTATTATTTGCCCCCATATTGTTAAGGCTCCACCTTTATTTTAAGCTGGTTGAGGTATAAGAAAATTTACAGTGGTCACTTCTGTTGGCTTCATGGTCTCTGTTATAAGAAAACAGCCTAGTCTTTGTATTTTTTTCAGTAGCACTTTCACCTAGATAAATCAACATTTATGCCACTATACCCAACTGCCTTATGTAAGCATAAATCTAGCTACTGCAGTGTACATCCTGTGAGTAACTGTTGATTTTATCTAACCTTATTGCTATGATGTTGGATAGAGTGTTTAGGATCTTACCAATCACAAGTTTAACTAAGCATTCCGTATAAGATTGGATATAGGTGCCTTAATTCTGTTTAACTTCCAAGAGAAAATTAATAACAATGCAACACAGGCATGGGAGAATCCCTCCCCTGAGTGCAAACTGTCACAGGTCCTTTTCAGCATGAATAGCCACCCTTATGAAATGTCTAGGGTTCAACTCTGGATAAGCTTTTCTTTACATTAATTTATATAGTGTATACATATATATACAAAAATAAAAT
>KZ807414.1:60709-88465 GCA_000696205.2 Oncopeltus fasciatus
TTAATATTTTTGCAATAAACAATATAAAGGCAATTTTGTGAAAACTTTAATTTTAATTTCTTTAAAACGGATTAGAGCTTCTTTTATTTCATTAATTATATATTATAATTTGTGTCCAACATAAAGAGTCTCTAAATAATTTAGAGCAAAACACGAAAGAAGTAAGATTTCATCAATATTTCCCCCCTCCAAAATTTTTTGTTTTATTTTCACATTTCCATGTCACATACGGTTAACTATTCTAGTAAAGTTCTGATTATCAGGTTGGATTACCATTCTCAAGTTTTTTCTCTGTTCTGTTATTAATTGTTACTTTAGAAACGTCAGTAGCTGTACGAGAAGCGATAAATTTGAAATATCCTTCTTTTTTAACTAAACTTTATAGAATATTATTGTTATTTTATGGTACTATTATAAGTTGTTCATCTCTCATGTAATTCGAGGCTGCTACAGAATTTCCTTCTTAAAGCTACCTGTAGAAATTAAAGTCAACCATTTCCTTGTGCTTTTCCCCAGTCCCCCTACCTGAGTAGAAAAGTTAGTTGAAAAGGTAAAGATAAGTAGTGGTATACATATCAGGTAGGGATTTCTCAGCAAAAGACAATTAGTGCCTGTGGATTCCTAAAAGACATACTGTCTACAGGTGACAGGTGAGTAACTGAGTAGACCTGCACAAGCATTAAATGTCATTTAATGTCTCAGGAATAGAGTTGGAACTAATATTTTTGAATTATATTTTTTCTAATATTTTTGAAAAGTATGACATATAAATGTGTGTATATGTATGTATTATTTTAGTTTACCAAAAATACATAATTGGTAAATAACATTTATCTATATAAAACAAATCATTATTAATATTTTGATTATTTTTATAAACAAGCTAGACTGGGAATTGATGTGAGATCGAATTTGCAAAAACTTGAATCTTTATTCGAGGGAGAAGCTTTATGACAAAAAATGTAGCGAAATTCATCCTAGATATTTATGTACAACAGTTAGTGAGTTTTTCTGTAAAAGTCATAATTCGCCACCTCCGTTAACTTTTCAGAATTAACTTCTCCTAATTTCTTGATTACAGAAACACCAGAGCTAAGAACCCTCACTTCATAACCTTTTTTCTAAAAAAAAACTGTACTGTAGGCACCTTAGTACAATAAATGAAGAAGGAAAAGTGTCAGTTCCATTAAATTCAAATGGAGATTGAGAAAAAGAATAGAAAAACTGAGCTATGTAATGTCTGAGGACATTAATTACAAGTTTACATAATTTACAAGTTAACTGTCGAATTGAATTTCCACATTTATTACTTCCATCGGAAACTAAAATGAAAGTTATTTATTTATAACTCGAAGAATGAAGGAAGGTATTGCAATCTTTTCAAATTCCACTCTCCTAGAGACTGGTATACTTTTGCACTAATTCCAAATCCACATTTTAATTTGGATACTTCTATAATTTTGATTATAACATCGGTTAAAGTTGTATATTATGTTAAGTTATTAGAAAATTTATAAATTATTTAGAAAAAACAACAACATTGTTTTAGACTGGCTTTTATACAGGATTATTGGGAACGGTAATTACTTCTTGTGATGGCCGACTTTTCTAAAAAGTTTATAATTAATTCAAGATCGAATTTCATTCACTGGACATCAATTGAAGTTTGAGTCACATTAATAATTATATGTCAAGTTAGTATGCTAGTGGTGATTGAAATGCAGGAATAACTAACAATTTCCTTATCTAAATATATCATATCATAAGAATAAAAATAAAAATAAAAACAAAGAAATTAAATTATTTAAAATATTATAATATAGAATAGCCATAACTAAATGTAATGTGATATCAAAAGTAAGAATGTAGTAAACTTTGTAGAAAAATTCGAAATACAAAAAAATATATAATTAATCACATCTACCTATCATGGCGAGGGGGAGAGGGGAACGTCGTGTCACATTTTCATGACTGGAAGGTAGGGTTTGCAAATTATAGGAAATGTTTTTTGAGATGGACAACGTGGGTGTTGGAAAGTTGGTGGGGGGGGGGGTAAGAGTCGGTAAGTACAAAGGGAGAGCGGCCTGCTTCAAAAGGGGCAATAGGAAGAAAAAAGAAGGGCATTATTGTGGATAAGTAACTTTTAGAACTAAGAGAAATGTTTGACAGGTTTATTTTGAAGAAGGGCTAATGGTTTTTCAGAATATTAAAAATGTTTGAATAAGTTGAAGAAATTTGTTCTATCAGTTCTGTCATTAACTGGACCGTGTTGTAAGTTAATGTGAACGATTTCAGATAAAAAGCGTTTGTGTTCATAGGGTTCAATGGAAAGAATGGTTATGTTATCGAAGCCAAATGTGTGTTTTTAATGAAAAACGTGTCATTTTTACGATTTTTTTATTTAGGGTTTTTATGATTTATGATTTTAGGGTTTTTAGTCTGCCCAATGTAAGAACCATGAAAGTGGAACAAGGAAATTTATAAACAACATTGGTTCCGTTAGCAAGGGGGATGGGGTCTTTAAGGATGGTGTAAATGGATTTTAGTCTGTTGTTAGTGGAAAAAGCTTAAGGTGAGGGAAAGTTTTTCTAAGAGATTTCTTAATTTTTTCAGAAAGTTTTAGAATATAAGGGAGAGAACGGAAAATGAGGTCGTTATTTTGGGGCAGGGGCATAGTATGGGAAGTGGAAATAAAGAATTCCTTCACAAGTTTTTTAATGGTGTGGGTAGGGAAACCATTGGACAGGAGGATGTCAGTTCCCGTTTAATATTTTTGCTGTGGAAAATCTTGTCAGAGAGTGTTAGTGATCTGTAGATGAGGTTTTTGGCTAGAGGTTAGAGGGTGAGATGAGTTAGAGTGAAAGAGACGACCTGAGTAAGAGTGCTTGGTGTACCAATCAGTGGAGATAGAGCCATTGGTGTTACGGATAATAAGGGTGTCAAGAAAGGGGAGTTGATAGTCACACTAAATTTCAATGATAAATTTCAGAGGAGGGTGGTAAGAGTTAAATGCAGTAAGGATCTGGGGGATTTTTTCTAGATTGAGAATGAGGAACAGGTCGTCAACATATTCTTTAAGGACGAAAATATCATTGTGAAAGGGGGAAAGGATAGGGTCTAGGAGGTCGTTAAGGGTGATGTTTGAAATGTCGGGTAGCAGGGTTATTTCCCATAGCCAGACCGTTAATCTGGTTGTAGTATTTACCTTGGTAAAGGAGATAGCCGGAAGTACAACAAAGGGAAAGGGACTCAAGATAGGCCGCCCGGGATAATGTAGTATGGTCTCGGATTGTATTCCAATGTTTATCAATAATTTGGAGGGCTTTGTCTATAGGTATATTAGTGAAGAGGGATTCGGCGTCTAAGGAGCAAAGAATGTAGCCTTTAGGGATAATTAAAGATTCAAACTGTGTTTTTAGGTCAAATGAGCTTTTTATGTTATATAGGTTTTGTTGGCCAAGAATCTTTAAGGACGGAAGGAGAAATTTACTCAGTTTAAATGCGGGAGAGTAAATATTAACATTAAAGTTTTTTTTTTTTGGTTTTTTTTTTGGATCTACCTCGACAGAACCCCAACAAAAAAAAACATCTAATAATAATATCTACAGTCAAATAAACTCTCCGTTTGAACATATTAGTGCGTGTAATTTCTGTATATATTAGTGTTTTCGTAGAGTTTATTATTAGTAAATGATTAGAATAATTTTGTGTGATCTAATTCCCATTTCAAAACACTTTTATCTATTTTGAAATTTAAAATTATTTTTGAAGACGGAATCGCGTCATAAGAAGCGAATAATTGAAATTGCAGTTTTCTTTTAACTTATTTTTATCATCATTATTTATATTTTAATATTATTTGTTGCTATTACTTGTCTATTGAAACATGCAGGATTCTTATAGCCGAGGCTTCTTGTTAACGAAACCTGAATTCCAACCTTCCCAGGTGGCCATTCCGACTTATTACCTGTTCAGGTTATAATTCAAAGAATGAAACAGTAGTGGATTAGTTATCAGGTAGCGATTTCTCAGGAAGGAAGAAGGCTCACGGATTCCTAAAAAAAACCTATTCTCTAAAAGTCTCTAAAGGTTATAAATCAGTAGGTTATTTATACCTGGACTGGCAGGAAATTTGAATAGACTAGGAATTTTTATTTTAGAATATAATTCAATGAAATTTATATAAATATTTTTATTATTTTATTTGATGGTAGTGAAGTTGATGAGTTAATGAGGGTTACCAAATAAAACCAATTCTTCCCAACTTTTTAATATTTTACTCGCTGAGCGCTTTTGGAATCAATGTTTCCATCTTCGGAGCTCAGCCGCCTTGTAATGACTGCCTCTGCCTAGGTAAGCTCTAGGTGCACTGACACATAAGCCAAGACAGGAGGTATCTTTTGGATGACCATAAATATAAATAATAATACATTACATATTATTATAAATATAATCTAAAAGGTTATTTTCACTACCAATGAATATAGAACTATCATACCTTCTATTATCCGTCTTCATTAATTTCTGCAAAAAATCCTGCCATCCTCCGTTGGCGAGCGCTTTCGGACAGTGTCCATCTTCTTGGCCGAATACATGTGGTCACTGTCACTGTCTGTATTCAGTTGAATATACATCTATACACAGTGAAAGTGACCATATGTATTCGGCCAAGAAGATGGACAATGTCCGAAAGCGCTCGCCAACGGAGGATGGTTTGCAGAAACCAATAAAGATGGATAATAGAAAGTATGATAGTATTATAAATATAGCAAAATTTATCCTACATATTTATGTGACAATTTTAGTGCAATTTCTACAAAAATCTGAAATACAGACAAAAAAAAAAAAAAAGACCCTCTGTGTCAATCAATCAAATTAGAATCTATATAGGTAACACACTTAATCCCTACCCCTTAAAATTAATCTCCTCTGTGTGAGACAACTTTGGCTAAAGAAACGTCAGTATCAAAAACTCACTGTAGAAAAACCCCATTTAAAAGACTCTAAACTATAAACAACTGCCTGTGAGAAAAAGTAAACGAAAAAATGCCACTTTCATCGACAAATTTTTTTATTAAAATCTGAATAATGTACGTAAAAAAATCTATATATACTTGTATTATATAAATGAAATAGCCAATCCTCCTCATATATAAACGTTCAAGTTTTTATTATTGGCATAATCGAAAAGGTTTTTTTTCAAATATCTTAGACTTTTCATTTTTTTAATAATAATTTCTAATTAGAAACTACTTGTTAAAGTAATTTTGTCGTTATAGTACATCATACATGAGAATTGTTAGATTTAATGTATCATTAGTACATTAAATTACATACTTTTTATTTAATGTAATACTGAACTCTAGTTTTTAAAAAATCCAGTCGATGAGAAATTTTAATGTATGTGCTGTAAAATGAATATAATACAAAAGAGCTAATTGTCTGAATCCTTTATACCTGGAGCAGTATTCTCCCTTTAAATCCCCTTCACCGACAGTCTTCAGCATTCCGGGAAACAAGCAGATTTCTTGCAGGCGTAGAGGGGGTAGAGTACCTATAGGTGTGAAGGGTGGAAGGGGGTGTTCTAGGTTTTCAATCATAGCCAAAATGTCCTTCCAAAAGGTTCTGTTTCATGTGTTCTGCTTACTCGACGCCCTGAAAAGTGAAGACTGCTATGAAATTGAGATACATCATCCTTCTTTGGGGAAAAGGTTAGTGACTATTTTATCTGTTATTTTAACCCTTGAGATTCTCTATATGATATATATATATATATAATCGCCATTCTTCACTCCACAATNATTATTATTAGATGTTTTTTGTCGGGGTTCGATCAAGGTAGGTCCAAAAAAATACAAATTTTAAAAAATGTCTTAAAATTTTTTTAAATTATCTGCCAACGTTTCGGCTTACATTGTAAGCCATCTTCAGGGCTATCATGAAGGCGAGAGGGGATGTTGTGTCACCAAGATCCCATTTTCATGACTGAGTTATGGATAATAGTTATTATTATGTGTTTGTGGGTCTTAAAAGTATTGTAGGCACGATATGAACAGTTAGGGATAATAAGGACAATTTTGAAATACTTATTTAAAAAAAAAAAATGTATTGATACTCTAAAATAAGAGTTTATTTTTGGTTATATTGTAGGAAATCTACTATTTTTATAACAGAAATTAGTGGGTTTTTCAATGCATTTAAATTAAGTTTTTTTGGGAAATGGATAGAAAATTCCTCAGGAAATTATAGGAATAAAACAGGGCGTCGCTTGACTACTAAATTTTCAAAATTAATATATTTCTTTAAAAGAAATATTTCATACAACTGTTGATTTCTAATATTATTGCATTGCTACATAAAATGTCTATTTGATAACATTTTTCTTATAAAATTTATAGATATTAAATTTGTATTTTTCTTTCATATCGACATTTATATTTAGCCTCTAATAAGAGAAAATTCTTTGACCGAAAATTATCAACACTCGACTGATTTTTCTAAATAGAGGGGTTTTTATAAAAATTATTATTTCTTATTTTTGAAGATATTTTTTGTTCGTTCAAGTTTAATTTTCTTCAATTAGACCTAAACTGAAAATATGAGGGTCTATATTTCTCGTGTTTTTTTTGGTTTTTTTTTTTTTTCCAGTTTTGATCTTATTTTTTTCGTTAATTTTGAAACCAAAATTTAGTTCACTTGTTGGGCTTCAACATCTCCACCTATCTTTAAAAAAAAAAAATTTACTATTTAGTTTTAGAATTTTCATTGAGTAGTATATTAAGATTCATTAAAGTACATTGAGTGATTAGGTGTGAAACGATAAATTTCGTAATTAGATTTATATTTAAAAAAAAACTAATTATAATTGTCTATGTTACAAATATAGAAAAGTCATGAGAACCCAATTTAAAAATGATTGTTTTTTTTCTAAAAAAAGATACAGTTTTCTAAAAAAGTTAAATTTTCATTATAAACTTTTTCGGTTACTTTTAGTTTCAGTTTATTAAATATTTATTCCAGTTTTTAAATATGTATTTCTAAAATAATCATACTGCTGAAAAGATACTTGCTAACGCGTTTCATATAATGAAATTCATATACTTAAAACTAAGAGATCCGACATTATTGTGTGGATATAAATTCTAATTTTTATAATTTACTTTTTTCAAAAGAATATTTCACATATTTCGTTTGCTAGTGGCATTATCCATGATCAAGGACATCCATAACAAACTCATTCTCATTTCTAATGTTAAAGAAAATTCACTGAAGTACTTGAAGAAATAAAATGTATTATTTCTGGTCAAATCATCAACTAATGTATATTTAATCTTACTTGTCTTTACAGGGTCAATATATTTACTGAAGTACTTGAAGAAATAAAATGTATTATTTCTGGTCAAATCATCAACTAATGTATATTTAATCTTACTTGTCTTTACAGGGTCAATATATTTACTGAAGTACTTGAAGAAATAAAATGTATTATTTCTGGTCAAATCATCAACTAATGTATATTTAATCTTACTTGTCTTTACAGGGTCAATATATTTACTGAAGTACTTGAAGAAATAAAATGTATTATTTCTGGTCAAATCATCAACTAATGTATATTTAATCTTACTTGTCTTTACAGGGTCAATATATTTACTGAAGTACTTGAAGAAATAAAATGTATTATTTCTGGTCAAATCATCAACTAATGTATATTTAATCTTACTTGTCTTTACAGGGTCAATATATTTACTGAAGTACTTGAAGAAATAAAATGTATTATTTCTGGTCAAATCATCAACTAATGTATATTTAATCTTACTTGTCTTTACAGGGTCAATATATTTACTGAAGTACTTGAAGAAATAAAATGTATTATTTCTGGTCAAATCATCAACTAATGTATATTTAATCTTACTTGTCTTTACAGGGTCAATATATTTACTGAAGTACTTGAAGAAATAAAATGTATTATTTCTGGTCAAATCATCAACTAATGTATATTTAATCTTACTTGTCTTTACAGGGTCAATATATTTACTGAAGTACTTGAAGAAATAAAATGTATTATTTCTGGTCAAATCATCAACTAATGTATATTTAATCTTACTTGTCTTTACAGGGTCAATATATTTGAATTCATTTGCTTGATGGTTCGAAGATTTTCTTCAGTCGATGATGACATCCAGAAGTTCTCCAAAATGGCCGTGGAAGAAATTCTGCGCAGACATTCGACATCGAAGAATGGTTGTTCTTGTCCATTTGGGAAAGAGCACAATATGATCTACGTAGCTCTCAGATTAGCATTTAAATTTAGACTTAGATTCAATACGACTATTTGTGAGCTTCTCTCTGCCATCTTCGACTGTGAGGCCTCATTTCACAGAATATTTTTAGGTAAGTAATAAGTAATCCTTAATCTCACTTTTTTTTCCTGAAATTGAATTATATTTATAATTCTTCTTTATCTCATTATAATAAAAATATTTACTTTTTTATCAGATTAGTTTATTTCCTGCGTATAATATTTTTTGAAAATATAAAAATTTTCTTACAAAGAAAATTAATATGGCATACATATCATCTGTATTAGATTTTATAGATAGATAGAAATAGTAAATGAGATTGGACATATATATCATTCTATATACAGTTTAGAATATAATTTTAATTTTTCCTCTTTTTTAGGGGTTTATTTTTCTATAATTAACATAATTTTCTATTTTGTCACTTCCTTTAGAGCATATTCTCTTTAATTTCTACCATTGAGACTGTCTTTCTACACCTTTTAGCCACACATTAGATAATTTTTTCAAACTATTATCTATCACTGAGAGAGCCTTTCTGATTTATTTTCCTTTCCCATAGAGGTTTATTTTCTTCAATTTCTTCCGCTACGTGAGCTTTCTAGTCTACATCCTTATTCTTTAGAATAATATATTTTATCATTTTATTTTTTTTAGGAGGCTTTTTTTTGTCTTCTTATCTTTTGTTCAAGAGGATATTTCCAATAATTCTTCTACTATTACAGCTTTCCACTATTTTTTTTTTTTTGTAAAGCAAAATTTTTTTCTCAACTCTTGTAATTTCATTGTGTCGAACTTGTTCCAGAATCGATATCAAGACCGAGGATGACCTACATGATGCGTACCTGGAGGAATGCGTTCGGTAGCCGGAAGGAGTGCGTGGAAGCCCTCGACTTCTTCTTGGGTGCAGCGAGCAAAGGGAGGATGTGCTTCGGACAGGGTTTGAAGATGCCAGAGGCTCTCTTGGCTAACTACCCCAATTTCACCCCTGGCGCCCTGGCACTACGATCCCTTCAACCCGATGTCTTCAGGGTGCTCTTAAAACATGGAGCTGACGTACAGTCTGTGCCGAAGGTAAAGATCTTAAAGTAACTCCTCATCTTAATGATTAATGCTTATCTATTCGAAAAGTGATAGAAGGGACGAGCTAGGTAGGGATGGATATATAATTCATCGGAAAATTTTCTTTAAACTTTTCTTTTCATTTTACTTAACAGAAGGAAATTAAACTAACACATAAAAATGTATAACGTTCTAATGTTACATACATAGTTACAGATAATAGCAAATACACATTCAATACTATAAATATGTTTACACACACACACACACACACTAATTTGCGTCCAATTTATTCAAATTAAATTTTGGCAGGAGTAACTTTGATGCTTCTATGTTCATATACACATTTTTATGGACTAATCAGAGCGGAGATATTTTCAACGTATTTCTATTTCTTACTTTAAAAAGTTTTTTTTTTTTCTTTCAGCTTAATTAATTTCTGATATGCATTGCTGAAAACACTGATTAAATCAATCAATATTTAGCCCGTTGTTTATTCATACCTAACCTGATTACTTTCTTCCAGGGCAAGTGTGGCTTTATGGTAGTCCGGGACCAGCTTCCATCCAAAGGACAAAGATCTTCGGAATGTCTTCGCCTCTTGAAGGATGTCCATCCGGGTGGCAGTGGCTGGCCCGTACAATCTCTTCGAGGATTGGCCAGAACGGCTCTAAGAAGACAATTGTACGCCGACTTCATGTTGCCCGATCGTGTTTCACAACTCTCCCTACCTTCATCCATTCTTTCATATATTGTGCTTTCTTAATAGTTGTAGTTGAATTATATTGTATTTTCCTATGCTGTGTATTGCGGTATTGTGTTATTATTTTATTAATTCATTGTCGTATAATTTTATCATTGTATTATTGTACTGTTTTATAATAAATTTGTTAATAGTTGTACAGTTGTATTATTTTATTATTGTACGATTGTCTAATTTTATTATTGTATGATTTCATTATTTTATTATTGTAGGATTGTATTATTTTAATGTTGTATCTATGTAATTATATTTTCGTTGTATATTAATATGAATATATTATTGTACTATTTTGTTGTTAATCTTTGTATATTTTTATAATTGTATTAGTTTTTCCTGTTATCATAGTACACTTTTTGTGGGACCTAATTTTATCATGGAACATTGTAGCATTTATTTAATACTTTATTATTATTATTTATTGCTGCTATTATTTTATTTTGTTATTGTGTTTTTTTATATTAATTTTGCATTATTCAAATATCACATTTTTCCCTCAATATACTGATTTTCTTTTTAATATAGTGTGTGGATTATAGTGTATGAAATATCTAAAGAATTTTTTTTTTAATAAGTTTTTATGTAAAAAAAAATATATTGTGTATTGTACTATTGTATTTTTTATATAATATAATATTGTATTCATGTAATTCTATTTTGACTATTGAGTTTATTTATTTCTGTATTTGTGTTATCGTTGTATATTTGCATCGTAGAATTATTGTACTGTTTTACTTTGAATCATTTCACTATTATATAATATACCTTGTAACAATCATGAAAACTATATCCTTTATTATTTATCAATATTTTATAGTTACTAAATAGTAATTATTAAGTATTGATAAATAATATTAATGTACGATTTTTGATAAATAATAAAATTATTATTATTGCATTATTGTATTTTGTAGCATTGTATATTGTATTATTTTATTATTGTATTGACGTAATTATTTGAAAACTATTGTATTAAAGTATTTTGATATTAACATTTGTAACGTTTATTTGCATTTTTTATCATTGTACAGTTGTATCTTTGAATTATTAGTCACTTTAACATCGTATCATTAGAACGAAGTAATATTTTAATATTGTATCAATGTATTTTTTGTAATTTATTATTCATGATTTATAATGTATAATTTTCTGTTCATTATCATAATTTATTCTTATAATAATTTTGATATAACTTGATTGCATTTATATTTGTTGTAAATAAAAGTTTATAATATATTAGATTTATCAAACAATATCCAAAACTTCGCACTATATGCATATTTGTTCTTCAATTGCTAAGCACTTTCAGGATCAATGAGTACATCTTCGGGCAGGAAGTGATATTTCGAGCCATATTAATAATTATATGTTTAAAAGTTCAGAAATATTTTGGAACGAATTAGTGAAATATGAAGAAGACAGATCTACAAATAATTACACGGAAAGTAGCAAATGGCTGAGTAGGAGTGAGGAGAAATATGGCGGCACCAAGTTGTCGAGGGGGCAGAGCTAAAGAAAGAGGGAAACCAATCATTGGGGGGTGGGCGGAGCTAAAAAGGACAAAAATAGTGCCTTACTATTAATACTACTACTATCAATTATAATAATAAATGGTTTTGTTATGTGTTATGGAGTTAAGTTTAGTTGTATTTGTTATTCAGTTCACTTTTTTTTTTAATTTTTGTTTATTGTTAGTTGTAAAGGAAAAAATAACAATATTGTACAGAAAGCATACAAATAAACAAGAGAAATAAACAACAAACTCTCAAAAGCAAAAATCCTAATTTTATAGATCCATGAATGTGAATATTTTGTCCTAACTAATAAATTAGTAGACATAGTTAACTTATTATAATCATTTTTCATATACATTCAACTGCAATGAAACACCCATATCTGCTCTCTATTTATGATTGGATAGCTCTTCAATTAGCAGGTACTATCATGTGAGGATAGGCAATGTTATCTTAGGCTAAGTCCACAGTGGTCTGATCTCATAATTATTGTCTAATTATTTTCCACTTAGTTACTATCTACTGATTTTTTATATTCCTCCCAAGTGAATTGAATTTTTCCACTCCAATACTGGACTATTTCCACTATTAATAAACTTTAGTTTCTTTCAGATTTTCTTAGTATGCAATAATTTTAGGGTGAGTGCTATGTAAGTTATTATTGAGTTCTTATGGAATGGAAATTAAAATAGTTAAGGATTTTAAGCATTATTAATATTAAATTTGTGAGTATCTTGCAGATACATTTAATTAAAAAAGCTACAAAAGCTGAGCAAGGGATTACCTGCCATAGAACAAACAAAATAGAAAAACTTAGTCAATCAAATGACTTGTACAATGCAGTCAAATATAATAATTTAATACTAAAAATGCCTAATACTTAAGGAAATTTTTATTTTTACCATAGATATTATTATTAGTTTTTTTTTTTTGTTGGGGTTCGGTCAAGGTAGATCCAAAAAATACAAATAAAAAAAAAAAGTATATTTTTTAAAATTGGTATTTTTTAGATCTATCTTCACCAAACCCCAACAAAAAACATTTATTTACTCATATTATTAATTAGAAGGTGTAAGCTGGCCCTCCCAGTCACTTGAATTAGTGAGCTTCTAATTCTTCCTTTGTTATTTTTGGCTCCTAGATTAAAATAGTCAATGATCTTGTTAGTGATAATCTTAAATTAATTTAATGTTAATGGACAATAATTGTGTTATAAAATTCTATATAATTAGAAACTATTAATATTATCATTTGTTAAATAATTTATACACTTGAATCCCTATAAAATTCCATCTCAGAAATCAATCAATAGATGTCACTAATATGTCAAATGTATGGTTGATGGAACTTATGATCCTGGTTTAGTGAATTATTAGGCTGTAAAGAAATGTTAACGATATTAACAATATTAACTCTTAAAATGCCTTGCAAAAAGTCTTGAAGTATTCTGGGAAAAAGTGGGACAAGATTTATTATAGGAGATGAATAGGAATAACTGTGTGGGCGGGATGTGGTTGGGGGTGTTCTGCTTACTTGACAGTCTGGAAAGGCAAGACTGCTCTAAAGTTGAGATACATAATTCTTCTTTGGGGGAAAGTTGGGCATTCATTTTGTCCACAATTTCTCTCGAGATTGTTACTGATCTACTACAAACTTTGTGTGCACTAATGTATTTGTGTGACTTCTTAATAAGTTTTAATACATTCATAATTGGCAATCTGCTTATTGTCTTACTTTAAGTGAGTGTGATTAAAATTTATAATTCTTGTTTTATTTATTATTTGGTGGCTTGTATTGAGGATTAACATAATAATGCTTTATCAATAATTGATAAAATAAAGCCTTTTTATTTATTTAAATCAATATAATAAAATTTTAATAGTATTATATCATGCCAAGGCTTTGTGGCATTATTTTATCTTTGATTTACTTTAAAATATAGCTATTCTATTTCTTGTCAGAATCCCTAGAATTAAATAATTTATTATTTATTTTTATTACAATTAAAATTTGTGGTATTTAACATAATTGTCTATTGTAGGACTAGTCAAAGATTTTTTTTTTTACCATGACTGTTGGTGACCAGTGAGCGGCTAGCATGTGCTCTTAATTCTCTTAACAAGAATAAAATATGAATTTTGGCGAATGACTATTATTTTACCTAATTTAGTTTTATGTTTGAAAATATTTATGTGAGTTTGTTTCTTATAATATCATTTCTATACTTAAAATAGAGATGGCAATCTTTAGGCAAAGATTCTGATATCATCTTTATTAATTGTCCAAATAAGGAATTCACTTTTCACTATATATATAATATGTGTGAGTGTTTGTGTGCATGTATGTATGTGTGTACACACACACACACACATATATATATATACACACATACCAAATTCTTTATTTAAGCTTCTTAAACCGTTGTGTGAGTTTGTTAATGGCTAAAACCTCACTACGAGTCTGGCCGCCAAGTATGACGAATATATCGTCTTGTACTCGGAGGAGCTGAAATTGCTAGCTGTTTATTAGAATCTCGTTTTGACAAAGNATATATATATAAAACATATCTTGTTTTCCATGATTATAACCATGACATTCTACCTCTCAAACCCACTGTTAAAACAAATAAGCTGCAGTAAATTGAGAAATAAAAAGCAGTATTTCTGTTTTTATTCAGCATTTATTTATTAGCTTGGAATGTATATTGTGGAAATATGTTTTATTAATTAAGATGTAGTTACTAATTATATAGTTAAGTCTCATTCAATTAGATTTATGAAAAATTACAGATTTATTGTACTTGGAGGATTCAACTACCCCACAAACAAGCTTTATCACCAATTATATATTTAACGTTATTTGTTTTTGCAAAGTTAATGTGTTCCTCTGTTCGATGGATAAAGATTTTCTATATGTGTTAAGTCACTTAAAAGAACTCCAACATGGCAGTTCAAGCAGTGCTTCGAATGCATACTTTCCTGTCTCTTTTTCCATCAGATTATTATTTTTCATCATAATTTCTACCTTTGTACAGATAATTTTTTTTTAATAAGTACAGATAATTTTTTTTTAATAAAGAGTTAATATAATATAAAATTTCTACCTTTAAGGCAGCCTTCTTGAATCCTTTTTCTAAGAAAGCCTCCCTGTCTCTTTTTATTTTTCTTTAGAATTTCTACCTCTAAGACAGCCTTTCTCCTTAAGAGTATAATGTCTTATAATTCACAATTATGAAAATTTTCCTGTATCACTTTTTCATTCTATAGAGCATTATTTCTGCTACTGAGTCTGTCTCTGTTTTGTTTGCATAATTCCTTTTAGGCTTTATTTTCCTTAACTTTTATCACTGAGACAGCCATCTTCATTTATTTAAAGTATTATAATCGTTAGTTTCCACCACTAAATCTGCCTTCCTGTCTTCTTGACTCCCATAATGACTATTATTTTCCTCCAGAAATTGCTACCTTTGATCATCTTTTAGATTATTATATTCTATTCCTTCTGATGCCAAGACAGCCTTCTGTTTCCAATCCCAACAATAGTTTTTTTTATTTATTTATTTATTTATAAGTATCTAATAAAAATCAATCTTTTTTATTTATAAGATTGATTTTTTCAAGTGAGACCTTGAGAAAATTTTTCAGTTTTGGCAATAGACTGCCCATCAATAAATTTGCTAGTACCAGTCATTTTCCTTATTTCAGTAATGATTTGTTTCTTAGTACTGTTCTGTAGTCAGCCATTAACTGTGGATATGTAAGATTGTATGTAAAGTCACAAGGACACTATTGAGAGCCTTCAATTTTAAATCTATAAAAATAACTCTTGACTGTACCGTGTAATGGCTTAATTCCATGTGTTTCGTTTTTACTGTATGACTGTATGTCAGGTATAAATGTGTATAAGTGTCTAGGTTTGTGTGTATTTTTCCATCTAAATTGCCCTATTGTGTAATAAATGTTTTAGGTGTTGTTTTGAAATATGTTCATAACACACAGTCATCTCTAGGATCTCTAAATGCAGATATCGTTGCTCTGTTAGCTAATTCATTCTCATATAATATCTGAATGCCCTTTTATCCAAGAAAAACTAATCCAGTTGTTTCCTATTCTCTGTGTGTTATTTAAAATTCTCTTTGTTTCTTTCATTACAGGATAATGGCATTGTTTATTTGTAATCATGTCTAATATTGATTTTACTGTCAGTTAATATAATAATGTTTTTATTGGTCAGTTCCAATGTGAGTATCTAAATCATTTATTTCAGGATAACAATTGTTCAGCTTAGTTGTTTGTGCAATTTAGTTCTAATTTGAATTTCAATACATCTTTGTTTTTTTTTAAAGAGACTGGCATATCCAATAAATTCATCACATTTAATTCCATCTGTGTATATTTGAAAATCTGTTTCTTCGGTATAATTTAGTATAATTTCTGGGTAAAGAGCTGGGTGTAACTAAGTCGATTGGGGAATATGTTACAACTCATCTGCTTTAAAGTTAGTTGTGTCAAGTTTCAAGGTTAACAATCAAAATTTTCTTACATAATTGTTGGCTAATATACTTTTGGGAATATTTTTAGCTAGAATAGAGGCAGCTCCATCTGAAAGAGTTCTGCTACCTCTAGCGGTTTTAATCACTATCAGCCCTTGGATCCTTTCTAGACTGGTGATATGTTTTCTTTAAACCAGGATACCAGATTTGGATTATAAATTTACTACCTAATTCTGTACAAGGTGCCATTTTACTCATTTATGTCAGGATGGGTTAAATGGCATCCTTTTATTGAATGTTAAGGGCTTTTGTCCTTTGACCCTAAGTGGCCCTAGCTGCTTTGGACCATGAATTTTAATTTTGAATCTATTCTTCTATTATTCTATTCTGAACATTTTATTGAATATACTTTTAATAGAGGTGTGTTTTGTATAGTAACAGTTAGTTCAGCTGTTTGTCGTTGTCTTGAAACTTTTATGTAATGCGATTTTTGTGCATTAAAAGTTAGTTTGTAGTTAGACGTTTTTATGTTGGGGTTCGGTCAAGGACTAAAGTCTTGACCGAACCCCAATAAAAAAACATTTAATAATAATATCTACAATCAAAAAAACTCTTCGCTAGTTTGTAATATTTGCCTAGGAATTTGTCATGTCTACTACAGTATCTATAAGTGTCTATTAAATGCTGATGAAGTTTAGATTTAGTAATTATAAGTATGTTATCTGCAAAAGCTAGTACAGTTGTTTTGAGGTAATGATTTCTGCAGTAGTGACAATTATATTCCATAGCACCAGATAGCTATTTAAGCCCTGAGGTGTACCAATTGTTTGATTCCTCATCATAAAAATAGACCTGGATGTTACACAAATAAAACAATCTTGACATAAAGAACTGCATGATTGTGTGAAATTGTAAAATTATTCAATAATAAGTTGAATTCATTTATATTATGGTCTAAAATGTTTTCTATATTTATAATATTCCAATTTATTGTTTTGTTTAGTAATTTATATTACTAAATCAGCAAGATCCCAAAAAAGTCTGAGCTTTAGATTATGTATATATTTAAATCACTTTTAACAATGAAATTCTCATAAGTCCTACCTCGATTATTTGTTATGCTATCGTGCCACAATATTGAATGATTGTTTGTATCCACTCCAATTATTATTCCGTAGTTAGGAAAAGAGTAGATTACTCTCTTTAAACTATCAGTGTAATTAAGTAACCTTTCTGTTTACATTAAAGTAAGCAGAGATAAAGATATATGTGAATCCTTATAAACTCGTAACATTTACAACAGGGCTAGAGTAATCACCAAGAAGCATAGCTTTTAGTGTTTACTATTGATAAAGGATCTGCACTCTTTTGAGGTTAACAGAAAATCTCAATTTTTAGAACATGAACGAATTTTTCCACATAAATGTGGTTCTTGATTTCAAGATATATGGATATTGTGTCTGTTTATGTATTCTTGTAATAGTATGATGGATTTGTGTGTGTTGTGTGTTTAATTGTAGTATGTTCAACGTGTGTATTTTCTTATCCAAAGTCATAGTCAGGAGAAAATTATAACTGTTGTTGTGAGTGGTATGTCTGTCAAGTATTCATAATTTGTGTACATAATAAGCCATTGTAGAGAAAATTTATATGACGGACATAATTTACTTACCAAAGAATGATATATTTTTACTCATAAATTAGGTTTACAATGATTTTTGAACATTTTATACAACAATGATAAGGAAAATCTTTGAGCTTACTTCTCTGGCGAACGAGGTTATGCTGAGCATTTTTTACCCCTTCTTCGGAGAATTATTTTCTAAAACTTCTACCACATTGATAGCCTTTCATCCTTTTCCTTTATCTTTTCTTCAGAATATTGTTTTTTACTATCACCACCTCAGCCATTGAGGCCTGGGGGAAACACTTGTTAAGGATGTGTTTTTCACATTCCTTAGCACATCAGAGAAGGTGTATGGTCTGAACTCTTTTCTGGCCACCTGAGTTTGCCCTAACATGGGTGCTTCCAGGAGCACATCATGAATCCTCTGGGTCATTACTAAAAAAAGCACAGAAAAAAATAAAAAACACTTAGTGCACTTAGAGTTTTGAACCGGGGACTTTAGGGTGAAGACCCCAGTGCTCTAACAATTGAACTAACCTACTCCTTATGTACATTTCAATTATATATTTAACATTACTCATTCTTTCTTGGGTTAATGTGTGAATTCATCTGCTTACTGATCAAGAGCTTCTCCTCTGTAGAGGCAGAGTGGAGAAGTGCTCCAACATGGCTTTTCAGGAAGTGCTTTGTTGGAATAGGTCTTCAAGAGAGAGGAATGGAAGCTATTTTCTTTTTTTTTTTTTTCTTTTTTTTTTTATAGGCTTTTCAACCACTACTGGGTCATTATAGCCTCATGTTAATATTAATTGTACAAAGTTCGATATATTGGAAAATAAACTAATAGGTTATACAACGATAATATTTTGCTAAAATTTACTTTAAATTCAGTTTTGGATGCCGTCAAAGGATGTATATTTTAGTTTGGTTGTAAGTAACAATTTTGTTCAAGACATTTGCCTATATCATAAATTTTTACTATTTCTTGAGTTTTATGTATTTATTTTAAAAATTTCCATTTAAAATTTTGTGCATTATAGAATTATATAATTTAAGCAACCCCACAAATAAGTAGATGATCCATTGAAGGCCCCAAGACGGGGAGCCGAACCGCCCCGAGAGGCGAGCGGGGGCACCGACGGATCAACTCCCTCGCCGCAGCAATGGCACGGGCGCCCAAATCTCACCCGAGCTCAGGACCTATGTCCAGAGGCCCACCCGCGTCCCCCCCAACCCACGCGACAGCACAGGTCCCCGCCCCAGGACCCCACAACCTCTTCCCATGGATGCTTCAATTTATTATTAACAAATAATTAGCACATTGAGGGATTAATTTAGATGTAGATTTTTAGTTTAAATTAAATTATAAAGAAATGTTTTTTCTAAAAAGCTATAGATACTTGTAATATAGTTAGATTCGTCTTTTAATAATTCTTTTATACTGTGAGGCAGTTTCGTGTCATTTCTCTCTTTCTGATAGCCTGGACATTCCGTTAGCACGTGTTTAATGGTTAGGTAAACACCGCAGCACCGACAGACTGGTCTTGGATCCTTAGCCATCAAGTATCCGTGTGTGAGTCGAGTGTGTCCGATTCTTAGTCTGCAGAGTATAACTTCTTCACGTCTTGTTGATCTAATGAAACTCTTCCACCTTGTCACGTTGCCTTTTATTTCCCGAAGCTTGTCGCCCATCTCCATTGAATTCCATTCGTCGTTCCAACAATTTTTAACAGCTCCTTTTATTGCTGCAATTATATCATTTGTTGGAATTTTATTATATTTCACACCATCATGTATTGCTGCTTTGGCCAATTGGTCTACTGTTTCATTTTCTTCTATACCAGCATGTCCAGGAATCCAAGTAAACTTGACTGTGGTCTTATTCTTGTATAGTTCATTAACTTGGCAAATGATATCATTGACTATTACATTATGTGAATATAAATCTCGAATGGAGAGTAAAGCACTTTGGGAATCTGAACATACAACTATTTTGTAAGTGCTTGGTACAATCACACTGAGAGCTTTATTAATAGCTATCAGTTCCGCAGTGAAATTAGAACAGATATTGGAGAGAGAAAACATGTAACCTCTTTTTTCACAATAAAAAGCAGCACCTACACCTTCTATATTTTTGGATCCATCTGTGTATATAAAAGTGGAGTGAGGACATTTGTGCCTTATATTGCTAAATTCTTTTTTGTATAATGCTGGCATTGTGTCTTTTTTGCGAAATTTTGCTAAGGTGAAATCTAGGTGTACCGGGGCTGACATCCAGGGAGGTGTGGAGAGTTGAACGTTTGGCATTACATCTGAATTATTTATATTAATTTTGCGGAGAAATGTGGCTGCTCTGGAAGGAAATGGAATTCTGGTTTTTGTTTGTTCGTGTGGATAAAGTTCAATCCAGTTAACTCTACCAATATAATCTTTTAGAGGGTGGTTCGGTTTTGACATCAATTTGGTATAATACGCAGCGGTAAGTTGATTCCTTCGGTACCTTAGTGGAAGCTCTCCAGCCTCAACTAATAGACTTGAAGTTGGACTTGACCTAAAAGCTCCTGTAGCCAGTCTGATCCCTGCGTGATGCACTGAATCCAACATTTGCAAAATTCTAGGGCTGGCGGAATCATAGGCTATGCAACCATAATCAAGTTTTGAGCGTATGAAACTGCGGTAAAACAATAGCATGGCGGATCTATCACTACCCCATTTGGTATTGCTTATGATTTTAAGAAGATTGAGAGCTCTTTGGCATTTTCCCCGTAGGTCCTTAATGTGAGGCAGCCAAGAAAGAGTTCTGTCAAATGTTAATCCAAGATATTTAACAGTATCTTTAACTTTTATGTATTCTTGATTTAATTTTATTTGTGGTATGTAATCTGGTTTTCTCTTGCTGAACAGGACACTTGTGCTTTTCGCAATAGAAATTTTAAAGCCTTTTGTTTTTAACCAAGAATTGAAGTTATCTAGATTCTCTTGGAGTAAATTAGTTATTACGTCTAAATTTTTTCCTTCGCAAAACATAAATACGTCATCAGCGAAATAAATAACTTTTACTGGGGGACGAACTCTCTCTTGACTGTCTCTTATGGATATTCCGAACAGTTTGGCACTGCAAACTCCACCTTGTAGTACCCCATTCTCGAACACATGTTCATCAGAGTGAATATCTCTGTACCTTACTCGAAAAGTTCTATCCTCAAGCATGCTCTGAAAATAATTTAACATATATCCATCCACGCCACAATTTTGTAGGGTCTCAAGAATGTGTCTTCTCCATGCACGATCGAAGGCACATTCTATATCCAGGGCAATTCCTATAATCTTTCTTTTGTTCTTGAGTGCTTGTATTATGGTTGTTTCCAAAAACACGAGATTGTCATTTGTGGATCTCGCTTTGCGGAATCCACTTTGCCATTCACCCAGGATGTTATTTTTCTCAAGATGCCAATCAAGCCTATTTGAAACTAGTTTTTCTAGAAGCTTACAAAGCGAGCAGGTGAGTGCTATTGGCCTGAAGCCAGCAACTTTATCATGTGGCTTTCCTTTTTTGGGAATAGGGATAACAATGGATTTTTTCCAAACTTCCGGAATATGTCCAGTTCTATATATTTTATTTAAAATTTTTAGAACAATAATTTTGTTTTCAGGACTAAGATTTTTAATCATACTAATAGTAATATCATCGGGTCCAGGTGTAGTGTCCCTGCGGGAGGCCAATGCTGCCGCGAATTCGCTTATGGAAAATGGTATATTAAGTGCGTTTGTGGGATCATAATTTATGCAAAGCGGAATGGATTCTTTTTGAAGTTTCAACAGCATAAAATCATCATCATAGTTTTCATTGGACGAAATTTTATGGAAGTGTTTAGCTAAAAGGTTAGCAATGTGCATAGGATCTGTAACAATTTCCTGGTTGTCTTTAAGATGTGGACTAAATGTTTCCCGCTGAATACCTGTAATTTTGCGCATAATTTCCCATATTTCACTATTTGGGGTATTTGAATTAAGGTTTGATACAAACCTAATCCAGGAGTATTTTCGGGCCTGCCTATATATGTACCTTGCATGTGTTCTTGCTCTGTTGTATTTATCAATATTATCTGAAGAGGGATTTCGTTTAACTACACTTAAAAGCTTTTTCCTAATTTTTGAAACTCTTTCGCAGGCTGTGGACCACCAGCAGGCATTGTTATTTGTGGAGTGTCCTTTACTACGCGGAATACATTTATTAGCGGCATCAAGAATTGTTTTGTTTAAATTTCCAATTATATTATTTATATCGGGTGAGTCTATGTCCAAATCATTTAATTGGGCAAAATTCTGAAACTCAGTCCAGTTGGCATTTTTAAGTAACCATCGTAGCGGTTTTTTAATGTTGGGTGATACGTGTCTTTTAGAGAGGATCTCTATACCAATAGGGAAATGGTCACTGCCGTACGAATCTGATAATACTTGCCATTTAAGTTTAGTAGCAACTGAGGGGGTTGATAAGGTTAAATCAATTGAAGACATTGATCCGGTTCTATTGCAAAGATGGGTTGGTGTTGTGTCATTAAGTATTACGAGATTCGTAGCCTCTAAAAATTGTTCCACAATTTTACCTCTATTATTAGGTTTTGTTTTACTCCATAATTTAGAACTAGCGTTAAAGTCACCTAAGAGTAAAACAGGCTTCGGTAGTTGTGCATACAAAAGTTCTAACTCTGGACTAGTAAAGCATTTGCCAGGAGGCAGGTAAATACAACAGACAGATAACGGGAAGGGATTATACACTCGTACTGCAACGGCCTGTAGACTAGTGTTAAGGTCAATAGTAGTGTGAGCTACAACACTCCGTATTAATATGGCTACCCCTCCGGACGCGATTCGTCCTTCTGTATAGTCCTTGCGGAACATTTGAAAATTTCTAAGGTTGAATGTACTGTTATTTTTTAATCTAGTTTCCTGTAAACAAACAATTTTACATTTGGTATCATTGATAAGGCTTTCTAACTCTTGTTTGTGGGCTTGAACACCATTAATATTATATTGGATTATCATTAAAGAATGTATTATTAGATTAGATTAATCGATAACTTGGTAAAAATTCCTAAAGTAAATACAAAAATTTTAAAACACTAATAATTTTTAATATTTGTTCCATAAATATATTTACCAAGTAAAATCATTCTTGTACTTTAAATTTCGAATTTTTTTTCCCCCTAGTTTCTATAGGAGGAGGAGGTGAAGGTTTTTTAACGGGGTTATTTGGTCCAGATGACGATGCAGAGGACTGGGAAGATAACGGCCTCTTTGAGAGATTACTTTTAATATTATCATTCGACTTATTATTATTATTGTTATATTGCGGTTCGATATTTTTTTGAATTTTTTTCTCAGGTTGTTTTTTAATTTTGGAGGACAGTTTATTACTTAAATAATCATTATTTATATAATTTTCATTATTTTGAACATTTTCTACATTTTCCTTATTAATAACATTTTCTATCATATTAATTTTGTTCGTAAGCACATTAATTGCGGATACTAGCCTTTGTATTTCTGAACTTAATGCGTTCGGGGTATTATTTGGAGGTGAACTGGCAGCTTCAGAATACGAAACAGTTTGACTCTGTACTTTATTTTTTTGTTTAAAAATAATTTCCGCTTGTCTGTATGTCACACGTTCTGAATATCTAATTTTTTCTATTTCCTTTTCCCGTAAATACACAGGACAAGACCTGTTCCAAGCGGGATGTCCTGCTTCTCCACAGTTTGTGCATTTCAGCTCATTAGTACAAATACTGTTCTCATGATATGCATGTCCACATTTCCCACAAAGTTTCACATTACATGTGCCATTATTTGAGTAGTGTCTAAACTTAAAACAGTTAAAACACTGCACCGGGAGAGGTTCGTAGGGCCTAACTCTGACTCTTAAGAATTCAAAATTAATGTATTCAGGTAGACTACATCTCTCAAATAATAATATTAAAGTATTCGTAGGAGTTTTTATTCCACGAATGTTTTTATACACTCTGCGAACGTTTACTACTCCTTGTTCTAATAGTTCATTTTTAATTTCTTCTTCACTGCAATTATTTAATTCAAAACAAGAAATAACGCCCTTTGTATAATTTAAAAATTTGTGATCGCTAAATTCAACGGGTATATTCTCGAATGTTTTAATGTTTTCTAATTTTTTAAAATCATCAAAGTCACTAATTTCTAATAATGCAGAACCATTTTTTAAGAATTTTATTTTTATGTTAGGGGCATAGCTCTTTATAAATCGGCAAATCTTGAATGGACTGTAATTGTTCAAAGTTTTATTATCAGTATCATCCTTCAATTTCATAATTACATATTTTTTAACAAAATTCTTTTTATTTTTGATTCTGGAAAGAATGTCAGGCGGACGTGGTTGATTAACAACGACGTCGACCTCCATATTATGAAAAAGGAAAGGAAGGAAAAATGAAGGTGTACCTTAACTCTAAAAAAAGAAAATTATAACTTAATGGTAAAATAAAATAAAGAAGTACTCCCTGATACTAGGAGAGAAATCGTTATCACTCTAATCCGCTGGAGCTGTAGATACGTCTGTACACTAGCAAAGCCAGAGCGATACTGGAGCTATTTTCTTATGAAGAAATACTATGTCATGATGTATCTCATATGGCAGTCAGGCTCGTTATTGTATTCAGACTCCCTGCAATTTTATCTATTTTATAAATATTCACTACAATCTTTTGCCACAAATATGTTTTTTAAAAATATTTTTAGGTAAGTAATCCTTAATTGTATTCTAATTCTCTTTTCCCTGTTTTGATGTCTGGTGAGAACTTACTTTGCTTATAGAGCTTAACTTACTTTACAATCAGAGTAGCTATAAATTTTTATACCTACCAATTTTGGTAGGTTTAGTCAGAGAGTTCAATAGTGGTGTGATATAATTCTTATGTAGAATGACCCTGCGATGCTAATTGGTGGGTAATGGATCTTTCATTCACCTATACGTATTCCTTTTTTTTTTTTTTTTTTTTTTAATATTTTTCTTAATAATTTGTTTTGGGAAGTAAGTATAAAAAAATACAATGTTGTGTTATGTTAATCTGCTCCTAAATTATAAAAATGAAGAATATATTAAAATTTTTAGTAGATGTTTTATTTGTTGGGGTTCGGTCAAGGTAGATCCAAAAAACACTAATGTGTATTTTTTAATTATCTGCCAAGGTTTCAGCTTACATTGTAAGCAATCTTTAGGGCTATCACGAAGGCGAGAGGGGAAGTTGTGTCACCAGGATCCCAAATTCATGACTGAGTCGCCTTCAAGATAACCCTATGCAGCATCGGAGCCGAGGAACAGCCAGAGCTAACTGTTAGCTTTCAAACTGCATAAATATTAAAATTGCTTCATTTATGAGTTATGTTTAACTAAACAGGAGTGGGGAAAGAAGGCATTTGGCAAACTGTTAGAAACACTGTTTAAAGAAAAAATCCTGCAAGGCATTTCTAGGGATGCAGCAGTTACCCAATTCTAGATGAGTACTTGGCATGACCACTTACAAAGCCACATTGACATAGAAATAGCGAAGTAATCTTCGCATTGTGGGCAAGAGGTTATGAGTACCCTTAATTGCTTTGGAATATGCTAGATCTGCACCTACAGGTGAACTATGCTAGTTACAGAACTGCCTTGGTAATAGTATTAATGGGCTTTTAGGTGAATATAAGTACATGTACTTATACATTTCTCTTTGTGGTCCCAAGCCACCGTTATGTATTTATTTGTAATGATTTAAGAGAATACAGTTTTAATTAATATAACTAGTTAAATATTTTTTCTTTGTGTAATGGATTCATCACTACATCACAAACTCAAAAAATCTTTCTCTACAAAGAAGCAAAGGAGTCCTTATTAATGGTTGTTCTCAATCACATTTTGAATTGATGAGCTATTGCTTTAAGTCAAAAAGTAAATTTAAGATCATTGCCTTCTTCAAGACATCAATTTGAAGGGATCATAGAGCTAGGGAGTCAAGGTGAAGTAGGGTAGTTAGACAGCTGAACCTCTGGCATCCTCAAACTCTGTTCGAAGCGCTTCCTCCCCATGCTCACTGAATCTAAGAAGAAGTCAAGGGTTTCCATGTTATCCTAATGGCTACTGAACGCAGTCTTCTATATGTATGCATCTTCGGTCATGATATTCTAACAGAAGTCTGAACAAAGAAGGAGAAGTAAAGGAATTTTGAAAGGTAATTCCTGGTTATCCTGTCTGCTCTAAAAGAGTGCAAAATTTCAGTAAAATCGGTAATTGCGTTTAACATCCAAAGAGCTACTACGACCAACACAACACAATGGCTGCTAACACCCTATATATGTTTTCCCGCCAGAATTCCAGGACCTGGAGCAGATCTTAGTGCGGATAATGAATTTACCCCGTGAGATGCACTTTTGTGCGAGTTTCGCTACATATTGAGGAAGAGCTAAAGAAATCGCAAAGACTATATACATCTCATAATTTTATTCCATGTTTTATAAATATTTAATTCGTGAAATGGATGAATCAGAAGTCATATCCGCAACAAGGGGATATAGCTGCCCTGCATAGCCCCAGAAGTAAAGGAATCCAATAGCTTAGAATGCCATTGTCTATTCTGGTGTAGAATAAACAAATCTTAATTGTATTATTCATTTGAGTTTGTTTCATAATAAATACTGTCAATCTTATGTTAACTCGTATTTACAATCAATATTCATTCAAATAATTACAAAATATTTACAAACCTTTTTTAAGCCCAATAAAGCAAGGCAAATTAATTTAATTTGCGGAGGAAGGGAGAGTTGTAAATGTCGGTAGGACTACGTGAAGTCTCAATTCAGCCATTGCCACCTGCCTGAATTTCATAAGCAAGGTGAAGACATTTAGATGACCTATGTCCTTTCTGAATTTTATAGCTGGTTAAGGACCTGCATTAAGTTCTACTTGTCTACAATATAAATTCAAAGAAATTCCTGTTAATTGCTTAAGAATGTTTCTTAGATTTTCTATCATGAATGATTTTTCCAAGTAAGCCAAGTGTAAAGTCGAAGGCTATTCTTAGTGTCGCATAGTTCAAGTCATGTATTTTCCCATTCGACATGATCCACCATTCTTCTTCTTCGAAGACAAATGTCTACAAAGAATTTATTTTACAGCCATATTGCATAGTTTTTGTATGTCTGTATCCACAGAGGTAAATATTCGAATTACTGAGCATATAAACTTAAATATGAGGACCTGAAACGACAAGTAATGTTAGATATACAGTTGGTGATGCATTGACTAGAAATATTACATTTTATTTCTCCAAGAACTTCAGCTGATTGCTTTAAATTAGACTTAAGAATGTGTGTTATGGATGTTTGTGATCATGGAAAATGCCACTAGAGAACGAAACAAGTACATTTACTTAAAAATGAAGTTTTATTGTGATACAAGTAAATTATAAAAATTATATTCCATTTCAAGAATAAAATGATCAAAAGGAAGGGAGAGTTGTGAAAGTCGGTAGGACTATGTGAAGTCTCAATTCAGTTATTATCCTTCAGCAGTCCTTGCAGTGACTGAACTGGCCAGCTATTTCCACTAGGATGAATTCCATGTGATAGGTGAAGACATTTAGATGACCTATGTCCTTTCTGAATTTCGTAGCTGGTTCAGGACCTGCATTAAGTCCTGCTTGTCTACAAAGAAAGTAAGGATAAAGTAAAGAAAAAATTTATTATTTTAATATATAAAATTAAACTGTCTGCTGCACATTTAAATAAATTAAATTACTATAATTATTAAAATAAAGAAGCAATTTGTTGTTGTTTGAGGTTTAGAGGCGCTCAACGACTATGGTTATCAGCGCCTGTTAATTTTAATTTATTTTTATTTTATTTTATTTTTTATTTGTTATTTATTTATTCTTTTTTTTTTTTCTAAATAATCTCTATAGTAATCCTTATTTGCTGGAGATCACATGATCTCA